>JAFBJS010058861.1:0-19597 GCA_016785265.1 Paraplagusia blochii
CCTGTTAAGCACCTCGTTCAGTCAGAGCCAACACTGAGAATTACTGTAGTTGAATCACTGTGTGGAGTTTATCCACAGACGGTGAGCCAACATTTTAGGGAGGAAATAGACACTTAGATTTTGTTGATACGAAATACTTTAAATCAGATTTTTTTCAGCTTGTGGATTAGAACCTGAAACCTTTTGGACCAGGACCGCTTCCTTAAACACTGGACCACATCTGCTGTGGTTAATTGATCAATATTAATTGACAAATTAAAGGATGGAACAACTGGAGAGAAGAGTCAGGAGTGATCTGTGATAGAAGAGAGTCAGCTAAGGTGAAGGGAAAAGTTGGATTAGAGACACTAGGAATAGGTAGAAGACAAGAGACATAGCTGGAGGTGGAGGAGTTAAAGATGCTGAGATTCTCTTTAGGAGAGACAAGGATGGACGGGATCAGGAATGAGGTGATTAGAGGGACAACACAGACAGGAAGGTTTGGAGAAGAAGAAGCCAGAGAAGACAGACTGAGATGGTTTGGACATGTTCAGAGGAGGGACAGTGGACACATTGGTAGAAGAATGATCTTAGAGATGGAGCTACCAGGTAGGAGACAAAGAGGTTGATGGATGCAGTGAGGGAGGACATGGAGGTAGTTGGAGTCAGAGTAGAAGATACAGAGGACAGGGGGAGATGGAAATTGTTGACTCGCTGTGGCAACCCCTGAAAAGGGACAGACCGAAAGAAGAAGAAGAATTGACAATTTAAAGATGGTCCAAACTCTAATCTGGTTGATGTAACAAAGATTGACAAATTACAGTCCTTCTCAGAAGTAACCCTTCTCTAGGTTTTGTCATGTACAAAAAATATATATTTCACGAACAGTATTTTTTAGAGTATACTAAAGGACAGCACTTGATGACAGCAGAGACGTCCTGTTAGTTCAGGCGTTAGTGTCCGTCCTTGCTTCCAAGTTCACATGAAAGCTCTAAGTCTGTGCCGCTGTTCATTGAATTTTACGCTCACACAGGCGGAGGTTAGCGTCGTGTTTGCCGTCTCTGAGAGACATGAGCGTATATGCTGATTAGACATGGAGAAATGACTAACAAAGGTATCCGTGTGCGCTGATGCACTGTGCTTCACAACAAACTGGAGATCAAGTCACTTGTGTATAAACTGTCCATGGCAAAAAAAAAAAAAAAAACAGGATGTCAGGTTTCTCAGGGTGGAGTAATTACAACTTTTAATGTATGCTTTTAATTTGAAGTTGAGTAAATAAGAAATTACTGGATGGAAAGTTTTTGGATGCTGGGAAGTGTGTGTGTGTGTGTGTGTGTGTGTGTGTGTGTGTGTGTGCACGGCTCTGACAGTCTCGACAGTTGGGATGGGTGACTGCCAAGCTGCTGTTAAATATACACAGGGGTCATTCTCTGGCAGTTCCTCAGCTTTGTCCAAGCCGCGCGTCAGGTTTTCTGATAAAAGGGGTTTCTAAGTCAAGAGACAGTTGTGACAGGGGAGAGGTCCCGGGTTGGGGACCTCCGTATGTGTGTGTGTGTGTGTGTGTGTGTGAGGATCTGACCTGTCGGAGGTTGATAGGCAGGAGGCGATGGTGGGGGTGGAAGTTGTCACTGAGGTCCCCAGATATCCAGTCAAATGCACTGTGGTTGTTCTGCTCCTTCCTGCCTGGGACCTGTCTCTTATACACATCAGATGTGTATAAGAGACAGCTCCTCTCCTATCTTAACGCTCCACCTCATAGTCAACATCACAGAGTCTTACTTGCGCTTGGACCTTCCTCCCAGCTTTCCTTAAATAGGTCCAACATGCCCAAATGTATATATATATATATATATATATTAGGTTTATATTAGGACGATTCGCTCACGTAACAATTCAATTCATATCTTGATTCACAGGCTACAATCTGATTCAGGAACGATTCATAAAAAAATATTAAACGATCAATCCAGTTCGATCCCATTTTGGTTCAGTTCGATCAAAATCGATTCATTTGCACACCCCTAATATATATATGTAGTGTACATTAGGGGTGTGACGATTCACTCACAAAGCAATCCGATTCATATCTCGATTTACAGGCTACGATCCGATTCAGGAATGATTCATAAAAATATGAAATGTTCAATCCAGTTTTGTCCGATTCGGTTTAATTCGATCCAAACCCCTAATGTGTATATATATATATATATATATATATATATATATATATATATATATATATGTAAAAACCACAAACCAATATTATCTGCCTGTTTCTTTGTAATACAACCATAGTTTATGTGTTTCCTGTGTGTCAAACTTTGATAAACTCCACATAATGTTGATTTAGGTTTTTCAGGCATCTGTGTCAGCAAAGACTAATTCAATGCTACTGGTTGTTTTTCACATTTCTCTGACAAAAAAGTCAAAGTTGGACAAAAAGGCCGATCAGAGAAAACCATAGTAGAGCAGATCTGACCTTGCAGTTTGTTGGACAAATTCCCAGAGAGTTGGAACCGTCCAATCTGACTGTTATTAAATAAAGTTTTCCAAATCACTGACGCCAGACTTGCTCCAGTAGGAAAGATCAAATTGAAGTTTGATTTATTATTAAAAATTCATTTTTATTGCATTTCGTTTCACTTTTGATTCAAGAAAACTTCTCCAGGGGAACCATGGTCAAGACCACAGTAAAAAAACGGAACTCGAACCTGTGATCCTGTTGAACAGGAAGGGACCTAATCACCGCAAGGAAATGATAAGGTCGGTGCTTGATGTTTGCAGCAGGAAACCAGGCGGAGGTGACCGCTCCATTTAAACAGGCAAACCTGTCAAGATTCTATCTGCTCCTGTGTTTTCCTTCTTGCCCGTAGCCTTTTCATTTAGGAAAAAAAAGGCCTTGGAGAATCGTGAGTAAGAACCTTGATGCTGCAATTAGGAAGGAAGTGAGTAAACGCTATTATGGGCAGACAAAGGTTATTACTTAAGTTTTAAACAGAGGAAGGCTTTGCCCAAAACAACTGAGCTCAGCAAACACTGAGAGGGAAACAAGAAGTAAAGCAAGGATTCATTCCTTCTTCACAACTGTCATTTTCTAAAACCAACTTTGTCCAAAACAACGGACACTAGAACAGCTGCTGTCCTCCTGTTCCACCGTCTTACTTTACCTCTGATCCTTTCTCACATTAGGAGCGTTTTTGCAGTGATTTAATGTTAAATGATCAAGAAACACCGGTGATTTGCTTTAAGACTTAACAAAAACGTTAACGACAGCCACCACTCGTATGGCGTCTCCATCTGCATGCAGAGTCAGCTGAAAGTAAATGGGACTGCGCTCATTCCCAGGTTTTATCTGGCTGTTGTGCAAAAAGCCCATTTGTAGGCAACACTTCCCCTTGTTTGCACTGGAGAAGCAGAAGAGTGAGGAAGCACAGAAACCAGAAAGGTGACCAAGGTGAATAGTTCACAGCTGCTGTTCCATCAAGTTTGTTTGCCGCTTTCATGTTTTCACAGTGAACACAAACTGAGAAAGTGCAGCTCACTGGCTGACAGACCACTGATAGTGAGTGTGAGAGGGAAAGAACACGTTTTTGGTCATTCAAAAACAACAGTGGAGAGGACTCTGGCCAAGAAGGTGCAGCAGGATGAAGTTGCTCTTCAGTAACAATAAAATGTCTCCAGGATTTATGGGTGCAAACCTTCGGAAACTATCGACCACAGCAGTTTTTTATTGCTAATTTTGGTAGAATACAACAAAAGATGAGATTGGTGGAATCTTAGCGCCACAGAATCCATGCAATAATGATTCATTAATAATCCAGATGAGTGGTGTCAAAGTGATGAGTGGGAAAATCACCTGCACATATCAATATCAGTCAATATCGGTATCGTAAAGGAAGTGTTTGGACAACATCGGTTAATGCTAATACATCCCTAAACTGTACAACTACTGTATAATAGACTCTTCTTGGATTACATTACAGGACGACACCAACTAAGCTACGCTAAGACTAGATTAACAGATTGTTTCTAAGGGGATAGAGGTCTTAGAGTTGGTAAATGAATTCAGAAGGATTAACAGCACCTGTAAAGACCTGACAGGTAGGTTCACAAGCCCCGCCCATAAGCCAACAGCATGGGTTAAATAGGCTTAGCGTCCTGTCGGCTGCCAGCCCGGAAAAAGGAACATCCACCCTCAAACATGACAATGAAGTCGACAAAAATAAAACACACACATTTTAGTTGAACTAATTTGGATTTTCTGTTCTTTGGGTCCAAATAAATGTCAGTCTTTAGAAATAATAATAAGAAGGAATGTTCTAAGGCAGGGGTCTCAAACGTGCGGCCCGTGGGCCATTTGCGGTCCATGGAATGATATTTTGAGGCCTCCACCTTGATGTGACAGTTAATTCGTAATAATATTTTATAGATTTGTTACGGTTACTCTCACAGTTCTCCAGTCCCCTACTGGTTCAGTGTGGTATTACACAAAATCTATGAGAATTTTTTGAGGTGAGAGATGTTTACAGAAATAAAAGTTATCAATAATCCCAGTCTCCCCTTCAGATGTCACTCCGACACTTTCAAAATGACCGTTCAGATTAAAAAAAAGTCAAATTGCAGCCACAAAACCTGTCAGATTTGCAGCCAGCACTGGGCTGCAGCTTCAAACCCTCGAGGAAAGTCGAGCTCAAACGTTCACCTCCTCCCAGCTGGACTTGTTCTTGTGTGGCCGACCTCATTGCCTTCACCTCACACAGAGTATTTCTTCACAACAACTCAAGAGATACGACTCGATGAAAACTTATTACGGTCGGTTTATGCATCAAGGGGAGAGACACACACCTCTGAGTCGGGTGTAATTGAAAACATCGGCTCAGTACATTTACAAGAGGATTGTAAAAAAGTCTCTCCTGGCTGTAACTTAATGCAGCACAGGAGGATCGCACAGCTGACTGTTTGTTTAAATTTGCACAGGAGCTTCATAATGGTTACTTACTGGTTCTACTTCCTCTATCAGATTTATGTCCCCCTCACTGTGGAGCGTTCTGCAGGAGGACGGATGCTCCTTCCTGCGGGCCGCACTCATCCAGGGCGACCCAGGACAGAGTCCGGTGTGGACATGTAGGCCACGTCCCTGGTGAACATGTTCTCATGGTGAGGTAATCCATGAAGTCACTGCTTGAGCTGCAGGTGGAGAGTGGACACAGGACAAAAAAAAAGGAATGAGTTTTTTTTTTTTTTTAATTCCCATTTGTGCACGTTTGCTCTCAAACTAAAGCCTGGTGAAGAAGAGAAGCTGAAAAAAGGCTGTTACAGTCACTTCAATGGCTCCGAACACAGCGTGTTGTCAGGTTAGCAGTGAATTGTTTATGTTTATGGACGGGGGAGACAAACAAGGGGATGAAAAAACACTCTCTACATTAGGAGTGTGAAATCTATTTTCACACTAAGTGTTATATAGTGTTATACACTTGCTTATTTTATTTCCAAGGGACGTAAAGTATTAATCTGAATAAAATTCAGCATCGTTCACATTCTTAGGCAAACATTTCTCCACAAAAAAGTCACTGGTCAGGCCTTGATTTTGACAGGTGACAGACAGATAGACAGATACATACTGAAGACTAGGTGTAGAACCTGGGGCCCGTGGGCCATTTGCGGCCCATGGAACGATATCTTGGGCAAGATTTATAGGGGGATTCCACTACAAGTCACCAATGCTTTGTTGGTTCCACTGAGTGGTGAACACCGTTTTGGACGGATTTGAGTGTTGCAAAAAAATATTTTTTTTCAAATTCAATTTTTTTTCGCTTTCATCCAACCTAGTTTTCTCATTCATGGAGACCAGTGTCGATCAGAAAAATTGTTAAAGAAAAGAAAATGTTAACCTGTCCTCATTAAGTTCCGGCTGATGTCGGTGAGACTTCTCTGGTCAAAGTACTTGGGCTAAAAGGAGCGTTTCCTGAATGAATTAACTTTAAGGCTTGCAAATGGGATTTTGTTTTATGTGCATGTTTTCCTTAAAGTCTGTGACTTTCATTCCTTATTTATTTGGCTTCTTAAGCCAAGTTTCTAATACCATGTTGAAAACTGAGCATGGCCCACCAAAACCACTGGTGCTGTGTGGAAACCTCCCAATATAAGCGCCAAATGAAGAAAAACGTGAATTTCTAAGGCGCGCTGTCTGCCATGTAATTACACAGTCATGCAAACAAACCAGTGGCTACGATTTCAGTAAAAACCCTAGAAAAAAAAGTACCTGCATGAAAACTAACCCCGGTATCTCTTCCCTCAAAAGACCACTGCAGGGATACTCAGGTATTTTTACCACAGCGTCACTGGCATGGCCGTGCTCTTCTCAGAACTATATACTATTGAATGTTTACCCGTATTCCCTGCAGGTCTGGAACACTATATATCTGTGAGAGGTAATGTTTTCAAAGCCATGACCAAATGTGTTTGGCTTGGCTGCGGACTCCTCCTTTAGATTTAACACAGACGATGAAGGTTGATGCCTTGTCCAAAGAATATATATTGCAGGAGAAGAATGGCTCCCAATAAAGGAGTAAATTTAATGGATATTTACATAAGGTTGGAGGTTTGTCAAAACTGAAGCGAACTCAGGTTTAGGACAGAGATTGTGCAGCTACATCTAACAGTAACGTCTGATGTTAGGAGCTAAAAGCTCAGAAACCAGTAGATACCAGAAGGACCTGAAACTTTAGAGATGTCCCTCCTAGGTTAGCATGGCGTGACATTTCGTCTGCTACTCAACACTTCCTTGTATGTTCCTCAGAAACGGCCTATTTTTTGTGCTTCTGCAAAACAGTTTAAACAACACATGCTGAAACCTGGGCTGGTTCAAGGAGTTACCACATTTGGTGTTGTTCCTGTTGCCATGGTGTTGAGACCAGTGAAAGTACATTCTCACTGCTCTCTCACAGGTTTTGGCCTCTTCTGTGTCGTTGGCATTAACATAATAACTAGGTTGGATAACACATATGAAGACAAGGACAACTGGCATTGGTTGACTGCCATGGGTGAATCATAAGACTCTTGGTCAATAAGGATTTAGTTCTCAGCAACTGGACTTTTTCTTGGAGTTGAAAGATGTTTCATTCATCAACTGAGGAACTTGATCAGTTTCTGGTTGATGTCAGAGGAAACTCTAGAAGTTCTGCTCCTCCAGACCACTCCCTTCACCACTGGAAGAAGGGGTGAAGAGTTGTTTTGGTCCTGGTGTTGATGAGCAGTTGGGGTCGTTGTGGTCAAACCCGTCTAGAGAAGATCACGCTGGTGTTGATGAGCAGTAAAACTTCCAGATCTCCTCCTCTATTCAAGATTGGTGGTTCCAAATGGACATAGATGACCTCCTTCACTTAAGGGTAGAACTCCTGGAGTTCCCTCTGACATCAACCAAAGACAGATGAAGTTCTTCAGTTGAGGAATCAAACCTCTTTCAACCAAACCCTTTTTAGATACCATGACCAGGATGGATGAGAATCTTTACTTTGTACTTATTTGGACAACTTCATTATCACTTATTGGGGCAGTTGGTGGCCTAGTGGTTAAGGAAGCAGACCTGGGTCTACAAGGAGGTGCCATGAACATGGTATGGTCCACGGCTCACCTAGTGAGGGTTTAAAAGCAGAGGTGAAATTTTGTTGAGTGCTGTGGTGTGAATCACAATGTCACACAAGGACATACAATTATATAAATGCAATCTTTTTAACTCTTTCTATCATCAACATCTGCACGACAGTCTCCATCACTGTCACTCAAATCCCACTGCTACCCTTCCTGCAAGAAAACATAACTTATTTTTTGTAATTTTGTTATATTATTTATTATTTAAATGACTTATAATGTTGTGTTTCAGGAAAGTTTTTTGTAAGATTTAAGTGTGTTGACCAAAATAATAATAAAAAAATATCTCGAATTACAGTTGGTCCAGGTTGTGTGACACGTTGTCACTGTGTCAGACTGACAGGTTCAAGTGTCTAAATTAGATTTGTCACAAATACATTTCACTCACTCATGTCTCATAAGACTCATTTATCCATAATATAAGAGGCAATCTCATTCCTACTGTGCCAGGCACTCGGGGTTAATCTACTTCACTGAAGCTCTTGAGGAAGTTATACTATATCTCTACAATCTTTTTTCAGTAAAAAAAAAAAAAATAATCGAGGTAGGGGTTTGGGGGCGGCAGGGATCCGGGGCACTGAGGGTTTTTGTTTCTTTGTAGATAAATCCCGCAATCGCTGAAGACGCTCAGCTTTGAGCACCTACACTTGTGCCAACGAGACGGGGACGCTTTGAAATGCAGATGACGAGGCCTATTGACTGTCACCTGTATAAAGCACTTTAACTCCTGTCGCTGAAATGAGCCTTTTTAAAGCCGCACAATGTGATGTGTATCGGCCGACAAGGCAGACTGCCAATGATTGCTCCATTGTAGCTGTCAGCTGGTGAGAACAAGGTATTCATCCTTTGTCAAAGTGACGTCTCCTCTCTCATCTCACCAATCAGACTCCCCTCACCCTCCCCTCAGCCTCCATCCTCTTCCTCTTCCCAGCAGCCACCCACTCTCACTGCTAACATCTCGTCTTTATTTGGAATCAGTCTTCGGAGAGACATGATTTTACTGTCATTCCTGTCAAGGAGGACAGAGGAAGCAGGCAGTACTGTAGACTTCTGCTGCACTAGTATAATGGCGTGACAATTTACCAGTTTGTCCGTTAGTGAAGACACCTGTACTTATTACACAGAAGAATTTACAGACTGTCAGAACAGCAGAGACGACTTTAAAGACAATCCTAGAAAAACTACTTTTACCGACTGAGTATTGTTTGAAAACGAACTGTTGTTATAATGTAGACTGATTCCTGTTGTGGACTGACTATCATTATAGACAGACTGATGTAAAATAGCTATCACTGTAGACCGACTGTTTTTGGAGACATTGCGCCATCACAGGCAGACCAGACTAACAAGCCAAATGGGCAGCATCTGGCCCGTGAGCCTTAGGTTGCCCATGCTATTTGTAGACTGCAATTGTTTGACTATCGATGCACACGGACTGACTGCAGCTAAGTGTTGATGTAGCATGAAAGTATGATGCAGAACAATGTGATTTTGGTGTCAATTGTTGATTATTTTTTTTAACTAAACCTAAATGCAACATTTATTAACATTTGTAGATGTCCGATATTATCGGTCAGACGATATTATCGTAAGAATTGCAGCATAATTGCCAGTATCGGTAAGATTGATATTGATATAACTCAGTTTTGGAGTCAAACTGTAGCAGATGTGATTATCAGTCGATATTGGAATTGGAAAATTACATGTTTGTGCACAATTGGGAAAATCGGATATCAACAGACTTCTCTATTTACATGGAATACAATACCTGCAAAATAATTCCTTTTTTCCTAAAATATTGTAGCATTCAAATAGTTTTAAATGCAGTAATATTATGTAAAAAGGGAAAGTAGTTGAGTTATTTGAAGTGGAGTAAATTAGGTGCACGTATAAACCGATACCGTGACAGTATTTAGAGGTGTGACTCTGCTACAGTGTACGACTCACAACAGCTTTAATTCTACACTGCTCTGTTTTTACTGCACACATTTATATTTTCCATAGTATCTCATTTATTTTTTGACACCAACGCTGCATTATGTCTCTCTGCCGAACCGCCCTCCCCTTTTCTCCCATAATTCAAAGTGCAATACTTCTAGCCATTTGACATAATTAGGCGCTTTCTTCCTATCACATCGCATCCCACTGGATGGGCCTCATTATCACGAGCCCTTGCCTTTTAGATAACTTATAATGAGGCCGAAAATGTTTCACATTTTGCTTTTTCTGCTACACCGTTGGTTCAAAGAGACCTACTTCAACCTAATTAGGAGTTCCAACCGCTGCAGTCAAATGCTTTTCTTGTTTCTTATGGGGTTAACAGTGGTGAGATGTACATTTCCAACCAGACGGGGCCTAGAGCCATTACATCGCATCCGTGACAGATATCTACGATGCCCATATCACGCCGTAATGGTGTTCACGACTCTGAACTGTGTGGTGTGATGTTACCGCTCTGATGGTGTCAGGATGTCAGCAGTGGCATAATGTGGGGCTTTTTGCTTTTTATCCCCCAGATCAACTTACATTTACATCCGCACATGTGAGTCTGGACTAAAAAAAAACTGCAACAATACGAAAAGAAAAGAAAAAGACGAGAAAAACGCTGGTCTGCCTTCCTCAGAGTGTTGTTGGACGAACAGCTGAGTCCCAAACACTCCTGAATAATTCACAGAGGACGGCAGATCAACAGTGCGCCGATTAATTGTCTCCCCATTTGCACTGAACACCTGCAGGAATCCTTTGCATTTGGGCGTTTTTTTTTTAATAACAAAAGATTTTTTTTAAACATCTGCACGGTTCATTTTCACTTCATGCTCAGCAGTCATTAGAAAGGTATTTAGAAACAAGGACAAAAGGAAACATTGGAGTTTAAGAACAATATTTAGCCATTATAAGAGAAAGAAAAACACATTAACCCACGTCTGGACCATTGTCTTAAACAAAAATCATACTTTAACATATTTAACAATAAAAGAGAAAATAATTTAAGCTGTTGAAATAAAATGAATGAATAAAAAAAATGCTGATTGTTAATTTATCAAAATGTTTCTCACTTCTTTTAATTTGTGACTGATCCAAATGGTCAGTGATATGGACATGTGTCTTTCACAATCAGTTTTGGCAACAATTTCTGCAGCGGACTCTCTGACTTCCCTCTTCTCAGTCAGGCTGGTCTGACACAAGACCAGCAGATCTGATCGGAAGTCCAGATGGTATTTTGAGCTCGAGGTGTTTCGGCCAAACTTAGTTTCTGTGTGTGTGTGTGTGTGTGTGTGTGTGACAACATGTGTATCAACTGTCCACATATTAAAGCACTGATTAGTGGATGGATGGTGGAGTTATTTGATATTCTGTCTGTGCCTCATTCTGCCTCTGCATTTTTTTTTTTCTGGGATTGATTGGACAAATTGGAAGTCCTGGTCTACGTGCTGATCTTGACAGCCCTTAAAAAACAAGAAATCAAAGAGTCTAAAAAAAATAGAACCACGGTCTGTCCACTCAAATAAGGACAGTCCTCCCGTCCCTCCCCTTCCAGACCTTTCTTGACCCTCAGCAGTCCAGCTTTCCACTCGAGTAAGTTGTAGGTGTATTTTCTGGGCTTCAGTGTTTCAGTTAATAATATGATCACTGAACCTTGGACCTCACCTGACCATAGAATCATGGACAATGGGTACACTGAGTGTGTGTGTGTGTGTGTGTGTGTGTGTATGTGTGAGTGTGTGTGTGAGAGTGCTTCCTTTCCCATAATCCTGTTCCCCTAAAGGAGCTAGCAACCCTATAAAGCTGTCACCAAACATGTTCAGCTTCTCACCTTTGTCCCATTTTATCAAACTATAAACACGTCAAATCCTCTGGTTGTGTGTTTTTGTAACCACTTCACAACCCAACAAGACAAACAAAAGACGACCGAAAAAAAAAAAAGAAAAGAAAAAGAAAAACTAATACACAGCTCAGATAACATTCACACTCTCTCTCCCAGCTAGCAGCAAAAAACAAGTCGACCCCTGCAGACGGCTGTCTTAGTCAAGGTGTTGAAGTGGAGCTGTGTTCTAGGAGTCTGAGGTGACATAGTGCAGGTTATGTTGTATAATATAATCAAGTTTTACTGTAAAATGCTATATATATTCTTATAAATATAAATATATATAGATACATATATTCTTATAAATATATACATACATATATGTATTTATATGTATGTGTATATATATACACAAACTTGTATATTTATATATATATATACATACATATATACACACACACATATATACACATACAGTATATATACATACATACATATACATATATACATATACATACATATATACATATATATGTATATATGTACATATATATGTGTGTGTGTGTGTGTGTGTGTGTGTGCAGCACAAGCTGTTGGTGAACGTGAACATGACTGTGGGCATGAATCCACGTGAGCGCGTGGCTATATGCATTAGCTATGACAATTTGTGTGTGTGTGTGTGAGCGAGAGTGTGTGAGTGTGCAGGGACGGTGTGTATCCAGGGTCCAGGCAGCTCCAGGTCTGACAGAAGGATTATGGGAAACAGATGACTCACGCTTCTAATTTACAGCCTTAAATTGCAAACAGAGTTTCAGGAGCTTGTGTCTACGTGTATACCTGTGTGTGTCTGTGTGTGTTTATGTGTATGAGTGGGTTATTGCCCATGCATATACATATATACATACATATATATGTGCACACACAGTGGCTGCTGATTTCTTTAAACACATAATGAGGTAATGGATTTAAACTTCTTTTTACTGATAGAAACAGCAGCAGAAGTGGCAACAGTAGCAGCAGCAACAGGATGGATTCTCACACCCTGGGACCCAGGAACAATGAGAAAGGCAATGAATAAAGATAATTTTAGGAGGAAAAAAGATCAAAACCGTCACTGGATGCAGAGTCTCAAATGAAAATTCAATAAAGAAAAATAAAAAATAACCAAATTCAACATTTTACTAGTTCAGTAAGAAGGAAACTGAAACAAAAGTGCTCACAGAATATGTGCTGTGTGTGGTCAGTTGCATACGTCATGCAGCAGGGACAGAAATCCCACCGAGACAAACTCCTGCTCCTGCACTACATTTGCTGTGAAGGTAAACAGCTGAAGCAGCAGCACATAAACCTCCACCTGTTGGTGATTAACTGCTTCTGCGAAGGTAAAGTGAAGCAGCACGCCAGGCTTTGGCGTTGGGGAATGCTGTCTTGGAACATCGGAGACATTCCAGAAGATTTTCTGACCAGTGAGCGCTGACAGAGAGGGGAAAACCCTTCACACTGCAGGGGGTGTGTGGGGAATTTCACCTGGCACCTGTTGGGACACCAGTGCGACTGGACAGAGTGTCTCAACTGTGCAGTTTGTCAAGAATTAAATCAATTTCTTACAGTGTTTGTGTGTTGGATCAATTCAAACTCCATAACTATGACATGAGAAGAAATTAAACAGATGAATCTGAGGGAAAGTCCAGCAAACAAGACATCCATGCGTGACAGATGACTCTACCAGTGGTGTTGATGGGAGGAAACACCCTGGATGTCATATGATCAACTGTTTTATTGTGCATTTTTCCACAAGACATGCATGCTAATGGTACATATCTCACAGGTCAATGGTCCATCTGAAGCCCACAGACAAGGGACAAAAACATCTCTTTCCATTATGAGAAATGACACAGATGGTCAGACACTTTACTGACATGTGTCTTTTTTAACCATCTACAGTATTGGGTGATTTGGGGGGTGGTCTTGTAGACTGCTCCCCTTGTGATTTGGTAAAGGATGAGGATTGTATATTATCTCATTGCCCTCTGTCTCCTCACTTTAGCAGACCTGCTAATTGATACTACAACTATGGTTGATGATAATGTTCTCCACCCAAGTTTGAAAATCAAACACTCTACAAATCACCAACAAAGCCCTGTTATTACAAAAAAAGAGAAAAAAAAGGAAAAATCTACTATATCTATCAAAGGTGTCAAACTCAGGCCCGGGGACCAAATCTGGCCCGCAGTGTAACTATATCTGGCCCACAAGAACATCTACTAGAGTTGGCCCACCACTATGCAAATCTCATATACTGTCAGATTTTTTTAAATATATAATACATGCTTTATGTTATAGCACATACATTTTGTTCTGTAAAGAAAGATTTACATTAAAAAATATAAGGAAAGAATACAAAGAGAAAGTATAGAGGTTAACAGTATATGAGAGTATATGAGGTTAAGGTTTAGGTAAGGTATGAAAAAAAAAAAACAATATTTAATGTCTGGTAAAGAAGGGAAAACTTGCACGTTCACAGTTAATCTCTCAATATATATTGAGTTTGACTTGTGACTTCATGCCATTTTTTAATTCTGGCCCACAGAGAAACTGCATTTATCCCCCCTGATATATATCAAAAAATATTCGCCACATTTCCGCAGTATGATTTATCATGATGCATATTTGGAATATTGGAAAATGTATGCAGTACATTTGCAGATAACTAAAGAAATACTTGTAAAAAAAGCAACTATTTGTTGTCAAATGTCTTTTTCTCCCAACAATAATCAGAGGAACATAGGTTTTAGTCCCACATTAACCTAGTTCACCTTTAACCATGATACATCTTTAGCAGTTTCTTCATACAGAAACATATTTGTCTTTATGTGCTGTATACATGATGCACTGCGTGTATATGTGCAGTAGATATTGTGGCACCATTGGCGGCTGACGTCGTCCCCCTGCCTGTAAAAACAGACCTGTGATGTGGTTCCTTTGATGTGAAATTGTAATCCAAACCAAGTAGAGGAAACAGATCAGGAGGATTATGGGTAGTGAGTGAGACAGAGACACAAGTCAGTCTGCTCTGACATGAAGAGAGAGAACAAAGTTGTCTGTGTGGATTTTATTTCAGCTCCACCTCTGCTGCCAATATCTCCAACCTACACCGCTCGTATTTACCGTCTGTGGTTGCCTTGTTATTGGGCAGCGTGAAACGAAACTTAAATTAAATGTTCCACTCTGGCTCGGGCCAAAGGAAACAAACTCTAGGTGTGATTGTAGCTCTACTTAAGATAAGAGTTCAAATGTTGCCTGAATAATCCAGGGTTTTCATGGGACATTTCACCTAATCATGACACTGTTGTACAACACACGTCCAAATGTGCTCACTTCTGGATTTCACTGTAAACATGGGAATGTTTTTAATGCCTGCAAGGAACGGGAACCGAAAACTCCGGAGATTCTAATCAAAAACAGTTCAGTGAGAAAGATTAGCGCTAGATTGTGATGAGAATGATAAACTCAAGTGTTATGAACCGTAGAGTCAGAAAACTACTGAAGGACACAAGGAATTTATTAGGGACAGAAGTGGCAAAAACCATGGACAGGGTCAGAGATTAATCTGCAGCACACTGTCAATGAAACTGACCAGTGGGGGCGCCATCTCTACAGTTCCCCACAAGAAACTGTAGACACATGACCAGGACAAATCCAGAATCAATCAAGAACTTGAAGACAAGACAAGATTTTTATGCTGGAGCTGCTTTTTAAAAACATGACCAATGTCTACTTTTATTCGTCTTCATCTGCTTGTCTGTTGGGTGGTGATTGTGGAGCAGTCTCCACAACCACCACCCAAATCACACTGCTCCATACTGTGGGTGGAGAGTCCACTGGAAGTTACGAAAGAACATTTCTGTGAAATCTAAAACATATCTTCTCATTATTTTGACATAGTATGACTGAGTGGTTGCAACAGATCACAGTTTATCACTTATATAATTAGCATTAGCATTTTTTTTCCAGGACTTTCCTCCACTTTCACGCCTTGTTCTCTTTGCCTTGATTGTTGTTTCCATGCTCTGTCCTAGATGTAAATCCCCTCTGTAGCCAGATGTGTTTTTCTAACAGATCAACACGATAATTGTCTGAAGAACAAACACTGATTTAGTCCCCACTTTTCACACGACTAGTAGGGGAAGACCAGAGAGGACAGGTTAAGTGTCCTCACCCTTGGTTATCTGGTTTGATATAGTATAGTGTTCCATTTAGCTGCATGTTTTTACAACATGTGGCCAGAGTGTCTCATAAACGAGGACAGAGAACTACCTGTCCTGCTCACAAAGTGGAGAAGGCCTTTGTTTTGCAAATGATAAAACCTCCACAGTCGCCTTTTGCATAAAAGAGAGGTATTTTTTGGTAAACTCTCAGTCATTAGTCGCTTAATGTGGAGAGGGACAGGCAAAAAAGAAAAGAAAAGACAAACGTGAGGCCCTTCATGGGACCTGAACCTTTTCAAACGCGAGTGCGCCTTTTGTTTTTGCAACCCTGTCAAGAACGGTCACCTAATTAGACCTGATATCTCTGGCCAGAGAGAACCTGTTTGTTAATCGCTCTTTACGGAATTTTCTTAATGAGTTTAGATGGCCATTGTGCCACAAAAGAGCTCCTCTAAGACTAGAGCCATCACACACACACACACATGCACTGGCGAACACACACACGTATAACAAAAAAGACAGCGAAATGAGGGCGCAGAGACTGAGCGATGGCAGAAGCAAGCTGACATGACTGAAGGCTAAATAGGCAAGGTGTAGTGAGCACCGCCAGCATTATGGGTGAAATGGAGGCAGGGTCATTAAGGACGAACAAAAGCAAGAGGAAGAACATACCCAGGGGCCTGGTTGGTTCCTATCTGGCTACGCTTGGTGCACAGCCATGACAGCTCTGGACGCAGACACAAGTAGAACAACACCTTGATCACATCCACGCTCCGTCACTGACACAGTTTTCTTGGTCAAACTCCATCCAACAGAGAACACTTTGGTGTTATTAGATTTTAGGTCTCATCCACACCCTCTTTGCTTAAACCTAACCTCCACAGAAACTACTCGTTACTTCTCTTTCTACGCTTTCGCTTTTTTTTTCGCTTTTGTTCATGTCTGGAGGCTTTTCCTTTCTTCTCGGCTCTATGGAGATGGAACAAGCTTGTTAGCTGGCATGGATATTTTTGACTGGAGATATATTTTGGCCACTTGCCTATGGAAACAGTGTCAAAGCACAACCTGGCTTAATTGTCACATCGACAGTCCTGAGAGAGGTCTTCGCCAAGGTCCAGGCCTAATAAATATCAAAAGCTCCTCTCATCTTTCTTTGCTCATCTCTCTCTCTCTTACCCACACTGACTCACGCACACTTTCTATTTTTTTTTTTTTTTTGGCGAGGGAAAACTTGTAAATTACTCTTAGTGTCAAAACAAGACTTTTCTCTTCTTGCCTCAGAATCTCTAGTTATTTTCTGTTTTTGTCCCAGAAGTTTTCATCAAAGGGTAGCGCCGTCTAAGACCTAGTGCAACACCCTCCGCGCAATTTGTAGATTGATGTTGATAGAGGCCCACAGTTCCTTGGTTGATTTAATGAGAGTATAAAGCCTCAGCAAAGTACACAAAAGCAAATAATAATAATAATAAAAAAAAAACATATCAACACAAACAGAAAAGCAGCAGATGGAATCGGGAGGAGAGAATGACGTCTCTCAGGAGACACAAGATTTGACATGAAGCTTTTGACTATTTATTTGAAGGTCTTTTCTCTGAGCTTTGGTGAGACAGTTGTCCATTACAGCCAAGGACTTTGACCATGTGTACATCTAAAGTAATATAACACTTAGGGACATTTCTCACAACACCTGGTTTGATGCATTTGCATCCACGCCATTTGGGGTTTTGTCAAGTTTTATAAGTTAAAAAAAAAATCTTACTGAGCTTAAGTTGAACCAACTAAGCTGAACTAAAGTGGTTACATGTTTGATTTTCAACCCGATCACCAATTGCGTGACATCTGAATTCATTTTCCCATCCACTAGAACCAAACGCAATGTACTTCACGCAATGCAACAACCAAGCAATGTGTCACGCTCCAAGTACAACACAGCCAAAAGGACATCACGGTTGTAGTTTGTATGTACATGCAAATAAAAACAGGCTGTTTAAGCTTCGATATCATAACCAGGATAGTATTTCTTTGTTAAATTAAATTGCTTTCACAATGCAGCGTGTGAAACATTGATAACTGCATAAAAAGGTTTCACACACATCCTTTGTGGAGTACCACAGGGTACTGTTCTTGACCTACTTTCAATTTTTCATTCCTTTAAATATGATACAGTTTCGCATTGACCCAAAATGACATGGACAACAGCTGTCAAATAAAAAGGGCAACTGGACATAGTTGGTGTCATTTTGTCCAAGAGGCTCCTTCTGTTCTAACTCACTACAGGGGAGTTCTATTTCCGATGTCCTGACATATTTTCCTACCAATAAAATCTGCCTACCTGAATTAATTGTGCATGTACACAACAGGGATTTCACACAGCCTATAACTTTCTCCTACCAGACTGGTATACAAGGTTAGAATCTTGTATCAATGACTCCTATAAATATTTCCTAATCAAATATAGTTGCATTATTGATGATGGAATCCTAGCCATTCTATTGGTCAGTTCTTTTGTTGACAAAAGGAAACATTATTTCTCTGTGGCCTGGCACCAATTCACCCACGGACCGGCACTGGTCCCCGGCCCGGAGGTTGGGGACTACGGAACTAATGGATAAGTAAAATAAGTTGTGTGTTCAATTTTTAACAAAAAAATTGTTTTTACGCCATAAAATACATAACAAAACAGCAACTACATTTATTTTAATGCATAAAAATGTATTGTAAATACATTTGAAAACATTGCTAAGAGTAATTACAACTGTGGTCAGCTCTGAACGGTTATATTGCATGAGTATATAATAACTGGCAATAAATGCATTTTCTGTGACTGTCACAATAGTGATGAACAGTGTATGTAAAAAACATTGAGGCCTTTATTTCTGCAGAGGAATAAATCTTCTGGAGATCTCGGTCAAATTAGTCCTGCATAACAGACAGTGGACTGAGGAAAGTCAGAGTCAGAGATTTTCCCACCAAGAAGAACAATATTCTGATTAATGAAGACGCGACAGGGCATCGGTATATTCCTCTGAACTTATAATGGTGTTTCTGAATGAATTAACCAAAAACACTCTTCAGAGTTAAAGCGTCTTCTTCAACCAGAGATGATGCACTCAGACAGTGAAATGGGGGGAGTTCAGGCTTTTATCCTTTCCCTGCCTGTTTAATAAGAACAGCTTAGGTTTCCCCACAGCATCTTAAGGTGATACACGACCGGGGCGGAGAACTCCAATTAAACCAGAGGGAGGAATGAACGACGACATGGAAGAAGATGATGAGATAAAACAGATAAAGGCTTGGAAACATGTAAAAGGGTTGGGTTAAGAACAGGTTTATGTATGCATGGCTTGCCTCCCCCACTCCTCGTCTGTGCCCTTGCCTTTGTTAAGTGAGTTAGGCCTGTTACATTAGCCGCTAGGATGCTTTATGTACTTGTACCAATTCAATTATTTGTTTCTGTGACTCAGCCACGCCAGGAAGCAGGGGGAGAGGCACTCACATCAATTCGAGCTGTTAATTCCCAAATAATGCAGTGGCTGTGATCGTTTAAGAGCAGCCAGTTGATGCCACAGTCACAATACAGACGTCTGTAAAAGACACTTTCTCCAGGCCTTTAGGTCGACTCATCTGAACGTCCTGGAGCCCCAGTGATTAGTCTAACACAATAAGGGAAACAAGAGACAACCACAAAATAAGTTATTCCACGCACACATTTGGGATCTACTGTAGGTTCACTGCTGAGGTTCTGAGATGTTCTGTCTGTGATTGGACACGACTGTGTATGGTTTACACTGTAAACATTTTTTCTTCTTTTCAAGACTTTTCACTTATTTAGAGGTTGAATGACTTTTTCCATCTCCCCCTGTCCTCTGTATCTTCTCCTCTGACTCCAACTACCTCCATGTCCTCCCTCACTGCATCCATCAATCTCCTCTTTGTCTCCTACCTGGTAGCT
>JAFBJS010058861.1:19729-35528 GCA_016785265.1 Paraplagusia blochii
TCAGCATCTTTAACTCCTCCACCTCCAGCTCTGTCTCCTGTCTTCTGTCTCTAATCCACCTTTCCCTTCACCTTAGCTGACTCTCTTCTATCACATATCGCTCCTGACTCTTTTCTTATTTCCATATCACCTTTGGATCACAGCTGTGATAATGACATGTTACATAAAGAGCCCTGCAGCGATAAAAAAATCCCCTTCTGTTTTTTTTTTTTTTCTTATAAATAAACTATACAACTTGCATGTTTAAAGTATCAAACCTTGGAAGTAGCCGTGTGAAAAGTACAACATACTTTTCTAACAAAGAAATATAGGACATAAACGGTTTGTCCTGACTTAGTGGCCCAGAAATCTATTTGACAAAAATGAGAATTTGAAGCTACGTTGAACTACAGATGTCCTTCCAAAGACACATGAACTCAGTACATCATTGTCACATTCTCTCACACTTTCAGCTTATCTTGTGACAAATTTAATGGCCATTAAATCAAATCCATTATGTGACAGATTAGACTGTGGAACTAAGTCTTTATTTTCTCTTAACACTCTGTTCAATCAGTTACATCGTGTTGTTTATTGTTTAAAGGATAAAAAAAAAAAATGATTGGGTAACGGGTGAATAATTT
This sequence comes from Paraplagusia blochii, assembly GCA_016785265.1. Lineage (NCBI taxonomy): Eukaryota > Metazoa > Chordata > Actinopteri > Pleuronectiformes > Cynoglossidae > Paraplagusia > Paraplagusia blochii. The sequence continues at coordinate 20,353 of JAFBJS010058861.1, forward strand.
GCTTCATTTTAAACAAATGTTATAAATGGTTAGAACTGGTGTGATTTCACAGACTAGGGAACTTGTAGAGGAAGGGACGGAACATGTGTCTTATTCTAGTTTTGTAGGAGACACACAATCGTGTCATGTGGATTAATTGAATTGAACTTCTTTTTATGAGAAAGATTATTCCTATTTAGCTCTATGTGAATTTTTTTTTTATTTGTTCGATCTGTGCTTTAATTTCTCAATAAAAATTAGAAGGAAAAACTCACAAAAAGTGTTATATATATTTATATAAACCTGGACGGGAAAAATATATATAAACGACATGTTGCAATGCGTGTGAGGGAACGCTTAAACTTGGCAGTGCCTGAGAGATTCACTAATTCCAGAGAAGCCTGGGATTTAAGGCTGAACGATGGCAAAGGTCGTTTTAAATGACAGTCGTCCATTGCTAAGACGAGGAAGCTGTAAAAGAATCTCAAAATCGTAAATTAGCTGGAATGTTTGTGTTGCTGGCTTGCTCTGAGCTTAAGATACAATAACAACTGTAATATACTGTAATTTAATTAGCATATTATGAAAAGGGAAATCTCGTTTAACGTCGAAAATGCCAGCCTTGCAGACTCATTTTCCTTTTCATGTTTCCAGCGCATAACCGTCGCACGAGCAGATTATTTGTCTTTCATGTGGATTAAAGTTAATGTGAATCGCATTCCTGCTGCATTTGCTCACCGTCAATTAGAGCGCAGGAAAAATAGACATCCCAGTACACTCCTTCACCATCGCCGACACCTTTGCTTAATCCACTTACAATATTTGAGCTGCTTTCGCAAACAAATTGATATCATCAATTGTGATGTTGGCAAATACCGCAGCCAATCTGCTCATGAATGTTTATCTCCTCTAACACTCACCCACCTGCTAAGAGGTGCCACGCTTTAATGAAATTGTTTGGACTACTGGCGCTCGTTGCTAAGGAACTGTACGTCTCATCTGTGTCCTTTTTTTTTTTTTTTTGCCTACAGTTTTTATGTCATCAAATAATGATTAGAGATGAGCGCACCTCAAGGTGCTCGAGCCAGTGAAGTGTATTCATTGAAAAAAGACAAAAAGGGAGCTGTATACATACTGGCATCGACTTCATCCGAGGCCCCGTTTTTAAAGAAACAACTCGAGTATCTTCTCACCCTTCTCGCAATCACCTTTTTGTACCACTCTGTATTTTAGGTGTCTCTTGTAAACGGATGCAAATTAGCACAGATGCTGCCAAGACTAAGGTGACACGAAACGAATCCAAGATGAGGTGTTTTGTTAATATGTCGACAAGTGATTCTTTGCATTTTTGTCACACACACAAAAAGTTTTTTTCTTTTTTTTTTTTTTGTGGAACGCATCTGGAAGGGCCAAGGGTTGGTATGATTTGGCAACTTTTTTGTGTAACAAACACATCCAGAAATAACGGTGATAGACAGTGATGATTTCTTTAGCACACGAAGGGAAAGTGTCTTGCAAAGGTTGTGGGGAGGGGAAAAAGGAGACATCTTTTGCTTGTGTTTCTGCTTTAAGATTCATTTTTATTTGCCAAATGTATCCTTCCATCCCCTTGGGAGATCTGAACTGGCAGGGAATCAAAGAAACCCACTCCTTTACCCACAGTAGTGCCACCAACCCCCTCCTGAACTCTCTTTACTCCCACTTGCTGACTGTAGGTGAGCATCTGGACAATGGCATACGGTTACTGGAGTCTCTCCACAGGCCCTCTGCAGGGTATTCAATCAGGTTGAGGCAGGAGGGCCTTGAGATTGTATAGATCCAGAGGGCTGATCCATAGGGGTGCTCAGCCTGTGCAACTTCACTCCTTTAAAACCTCCGCCTTTTAAGGTAGCACTATTGGCCCATTCACCACATGTTTGGATCAATTGTATCCCTGTTAATGGAAAATAATTGAACTTTTTTTTTTTTCCACCAACCTGCTGCTGCTGCTGCTGCTGCAAAGTGGTACAAAGAGATGACCTGTGAAGGATGTTTTTAATTCCAAACCCCACGTTAACAGAAGGAGCGCAGCCCTAAATTGACGCCTTATTCTGCAGCGGGGGCTACAAGGTATCCTCGTGATGATTACTAATGCTGCAGAGCAGACGAGAGAGAGAGAAAGAAAGCTTTCAATGGAAGCTCTTCTCCAAAAAGGAAGAGAAAAGAAAGAACGGATGGATGGGGAGAAAAAAAAAAAAAAATGTAGAAGTGAAATGCAGACACACCAAGAGTCACGCTGGAATGGTTCTCCTTCCACACATTAATGGCCGTATCAATTGAATGACATCTCAAGTGCCTTGAAAGGTCTGTGTTAGATACGCACACACACACTCACACACACACACTCATACATACAGTCAGCACATCTTGTGATCTCCATCTCTAATGTAAACTTGGTTGAGTGTGGAGAGGGGGTGTTAAGATGTTAACTGTGAAGAATAAATGTCATCGTTGGGCTTCTCCTTCAAGATGGTTTCCTGAGATAAGAAAAATTCTATGCTTGAACTCAGTAACTTGAATCAATCAGCACAATTAGGGCCTGCGGGCCATTACACAGTGCACACATTTCCCCATTCGCCACACTGAATGCTCTCCACTCCCCATTGTACACGGTGAGGCATTTGTGTGGAGACTCAATAGAGGAGAGTGGAAGTGGAGTCCTGAGAGACTCTTTGTGATCAAGGTAAATATAGCTTCAAGTAAATGAACATGTTAAGGTCTAAGAGGTTTTTAACAGCCATTCAGGTCACAGCCGAGGTTTTTATTGCCCATCAGGTCAATTCATTTGCAGCAGTTTTTAACACAAGTTGACCGCTGCGGTTCTTTCTCTGACCTTTTGTGAAGATACGTAAAAATAGGTTCACACTACAGATATTTGAATATATCTTTTAACTGCATGTTTGGTCTACATTCTGACGTAAGGAGAGTCGTCCAGGGGCCGTCTCTTCAGCAGCTTCTTCCTCGCTTGCTTGGCAAACATCTTCAGAAATGAGATGTTCTTTCTAAATCAGCAGGCTGTTCTCTTGATTAGTGTTAATTGCAGGCTTTGTTAGTGAGCCAAGTCTGCACTGGATGGGCACCAGAGTCTTCTATTTTAATGTTATTTAATTTTTATTCAATTTGGGAAGTTCAATTATAATAGGAGGAATCTCAGATTAGCAGAAATGGTCTGGCAGATCATCCAAAACAGCGGGCTTGATGCAAGCAGCACCATGTCGAGATTGCCTGGTCTTACCTCATCCAGTGTTCACATCAGAACTAGGTATGGAGGCAGCAGAGCATCGAGAAAGCATGGAGGCACCCCTGGGAATGATGAAACAGACCTCTCACGAAGATGAAAGTCAGAACACATTTCCCTGTTTCTGCCCTTAAATTGTTTTTCTTTTGACTTTAAAGTTAAGACGTGGTATGGAGGACGCCACAGGAATGAAAACTTGGGTGGAGGCGAGAAAGGATGTTCTCCAAGGTCCATTGACTAACAGGTAAACTGAGGCTCTGGTGTACAACTTTGGTTGCGTTGCTTTTTTTTGTTGTATTCTCAGCTTGTTGTATTTCTCATGAACTTCACAAGGACAAAAAGATCTTAAGCAACAAACTTTAAATGAAAGTTTGTGGCCAAGTGCAGATGAAATGATGGAACACAAATGAGAATTGAGAAAACTTCTTAACTTCTGCCATGACTCTTTAACTGACGTCGCCCTGCTGGTCAGGATAACAATGACAAGATACTGAAGAAGGACTTCTTCAAACAGTGTTTCACAGTCACTATGTCGAAAGAACATTTATTATACAACAAATGAAGAAGAGAAAAATTTATCATCATTTTTCTAGAGCGATGGTTGTGTTTCTGGTGTCCCTCATGGCACAATGTGAGGTCCTATAATATTTCTAAAATTCTATTTGATTCAATTATAGCAGTATGTGAGAGGAAACTGATTTGACATGGAGCCGTAAGAACTCACACTGCTCACCGAAACCCAGAATACCATGTTAAGGGAGGGTGAAAGAAATAAATCCACCTTAAGATCTCCGCTAACAATAATAAAAATTCAAGGTGTTTAACAAACATTAATGTAGTTAATTGTCAAAAATGAACAATGACATTTGTACAGTACAGTGTGTGAGATTTTACATGTGTGTTCAGGTGAGGTCTTGCCCCTGGGCAGGTGAGGGGCCACAGGCCTCAGATTTGTCGTAATGCTAATAATTAATGATCAGATGTTAGCGGCGGTGGCTGTGCTGCTAGGCTCCACTAATGCCATTAATTCAGCTCAGTGGAGTTCAGGCTTTTTTTGCTGGGGACCTGCTGCAGCTGTCACTGTGCGTGCCTAATTACCCCCAACCCCATATAGACACACACAGCCCTATACTGTGTACACACTACACATTCCTACCAACCCCGCGGCCTTGTGAGACTACTGCCCCTACCCCGACCGCCTCCCCATCCTTCACAGGGGTCTGTGATTTACCCAGGAGCAAAAGACAAAGGTTAAAGTGGGTGAGTGAGCTTGGCTAACTATAACTCACAGAGGACTCCATGGATAATATAGCTATGATCATATACATCGAATTAGAGTCATGTAATAACATCTGATTTTCACTGTTTTTTTATTTAAAATAGAAAATAAAATATATTTTTTAAGAAAATACACCAAAATCGAATGTCACAAAAATGAGAAAAGAAACATCATTAGTAATATCACCCACATTAGAGAGCATCTCTGGAGTCACCATGCTACCTCCAACACTGCTGCTGCTTCAAAAAACACAAATGCTACAAAACCTGGCTAGCTAACATGTTTTCAGAACTTCTAAGAATTGGACAGAACCTGGTAGGTTTTCAAATGTGGTTTCATCCAAACTCTAAAGTTATGGACAGACACCCTTCCCACCACAAATAGAGGTAAGATGAGGGCATCCATGTGTGTAGACATCAGTCTTTCAGAGAGAGACTTTGCTCTTCCTTCGTCTCAATCTAGGGCTGGTGAAATGAACAGGTTTACTGTTTTCATTTTGTTTTGCAGTAAAATTGAAGAAAGCAGTGGCAACAACGCCGTGTGCATGTAGAAACTACGTTGAAATTACAATAAAAGTAGAGTAAAAAGATGTAAAAGTAAAAATATTGTCTCAGAGAAACAGGATTTCTTATCAGGGTTTGGTGAGCATCAGACGTAAGAGTAGAATTTTTCATTTTTTGCATTTCTCGGGCAGTGTGTCTGAGTAGACCAGGGGAAGTATTGCAATTAAAAAAATGAGCGGTGATTCTTTAATGACTACGACGTAGGCCTCTTCAATTTTAGTATAATCACAGAAGACTGTCTGAAGATGAAAGATTACAGAAGAAGCTGTGTGCAATAGCTCAAAAAATTAATATTATCAAATAGCCCCGATCTTCACATACCAACAAGAATGCATGATAATTAAAACAGCAGAATTGAAAAATGACTGTGATTGTGATGGTTATCCTGAAATAAATGTTTCATGTCCTGTGAGAGCTGCAAGGATTTCAATCTCAGATCTGAGAGTTGTTGTAATCGGAGACGGTTAATGTCCACTGCTGGTAAAGTCTGTCAGTTTGAAACTAAGGAAGTGACACGATAGTCCAAAGTGCACTTTGCTTAACACATTAACTACTCTATTCCCAATGGGATATTTTGCAATTCCCATTTTCAATAAGTTGGTTTTCTTTCTGCAAAGTACCCTTCTTATCTTCCTGTAATGTCTTTGTTGGTGCAGAAACTTTCATTTCCTCTATAAAAAAAGTTATTCTTTTTTACTGGTCACAACCAAAAAAAAATAAAAATCCATTTATGAATGGAGTTTGTCCTGTGTGATGTTGGAGTCCAAAAACCTGCTCGTCAAGGAGTCCAACTGTGTCCAACTGCAATGTAGGGTTGATAATGGATGGAGGTATTTGACAGAGGGCAACTATGTCTGGACGTTTGCCTTTGAGCAAGAAGAGAGAGGGCTCCTTGTCTCATGTCTGTCCAGGGTTCTGTCCACCCCACGGATGACTAATGTCTCCTAAGACCATGAGAACAATTATACTATAGAAGACTTTGGTCTGAAATCAAGTTTTTCCTTCAACAGTAAAGTCAGGTTGGATTCCCTCCACATGCCTTAATATATATATATACATATATATTTCAAAGCTAAAAGCATTTACAGCAGAATTGAGGAGGAGGTCCGTGAAGATTCTCATCCAGATCAAGATCTCCACAACGTTGTGACTGACCCTTTTCTTGGAGTTGAAGGACATTCCATTCCTCAACTGAGGAACTTCATCCATTCCTGAAAAAGAACCTCAGTTTCTGAATTATTTCCTCTATTGAGTTATGAAACGTCTCATCTCTAAGAAGATGACCAGATGCCTACAACTTAACTTTTTGGATATTTTGAAACGTATTTCTAATATTCCAAAGAGTTTTTGATTTAAGTGTTTGAGGAAGAACCCCATCAAGCTGCAATGCGTTCATTTCTTTATGAGCAACATAGACATAGGAATCATTTATATGGTAACAACAATGTATTTGACGAGTAAATACAATAAGATGTAAACTCTTTGGTTCACGGTAAAGTAAAAAGAAATATCCCCTGTTTATAAATGACGGACAGAAGAGTTAAGTTCGTAACCTAATATATTTAATTCCATAATGCACTCAAATCTTATTGTGCAGTGTCACTGGTAATTCCCTGCAGATTACCAAAGGACAAAGACAACAACATCCACTGGACCTCAGTGGTAACAATAAGGTTAAACTGCAATGAGCTCCATCCATATAATGGTAGAAAAACCCCAGAATTACACAGAAATGATGATAGAGATCAATCCCATCACAGCTCTAGCACCATGGCATGGAAGATTGGAGAAAATTCCCCCTTTTCTCAACTGCACAAAAGCAATAAGGACGCTTCTCCTCTCCCCGTCTCGCCCTCCACGCACCGGGGGCGGCTTTCTGCATCACAAGAATTCCTGGCAAATTAATGCACTACCTCTTGGGCTAATTAAATTAGAGGGGATCAAAACTACAGAGCGGCTTTTGTGGTGGACACAATGTTGTGCTTCATGCACTCTCTGCTCTGGGGGCGAATTTCTGCCATTTAGCCTGGTCTTCGCCTGCAGCTCTGTGCTGGACTTGCTCTAACACAGTCAAGTTTCTCTAATTTGCTTGAATGAGAAAGAATTATTAACTGATAATAAGAAACCCAGGACGGGGTGAGAGTGAGAGCGTCAAAGAGCTGCAGGCAAGGATGAGTGCTAGGGTGAACTCTGCTGCACCTAAAACTCAGACCGGACTTTTTTTTTTTTTTCCTTTTACTTATTAAATCCCCCCTAAAAGGAGGCATTCAGGAGTAAAATTGGTGTGCAAATGACAGGAATGATTACGGTTGTAATTCGTCTTTGTGTGCGCCTTTGTTTTAGCACTAACTGGATCAACAAGCTACCGTTCAGCGCTTAGCACCAAGGATGACCTCTGCAGTTGACAGTGGTTCAGTTTGAGGTTACTCCGCTTCAACACGGACGCCGCCGTCAGCGCTTCTTCCTACAGACATGAGGAGTACGAGGGTTTTCACCAATGTAACTGGATACTGTTTCTTTTAGGTGATCAACGGAACAAGAATAAAAAAAAAAATTTATATACACTTGTCCAAAGCACGTCATCTCTGTATGGGTTAATGTTGGGCAACTTGATGAAACATTTGGGGACAATAGAAATAAATAAATACAATAAATTAGATAATAATATAATATCCTTCCCCACTCACTGCGACTCGGGCAGTTGGTGGTTAAGGAATCGCACTCGGGTCCACAAGGCGAGTCCCCCTACCGCCAAGTTACCGCGGAGGTGCCGAGAGCATGGTATCGAACCTCTGGCTCAGCCCTGCTCATGATGGGTGATGGGTAAAATTTCCTGAAGGATACTCCAGAGGGATAAATAAAGTTCTAAAAATAAAGATAAGATAAATAATAAAGCTGCCCACTGGTCACTTTGTTGATGCGTTAAATTCAGAAGAATTTTGTTGTGCTTTTTCGTTCTTTGCTTTTCTTTAAACATGTCGAGAGTTTCACTAAACAACATACATATTTATTTTAAAGATAAACTCCACACTAGTGTCTTTGTGTGATACTGTGGAAAGTGTGAGTGTGAGTGAAGTCCTTTGTCGTATAAACAACATTTTCACTCAGCCAACATGAAAATAGAAGCTGGATTGAATTCTATTGAATTTTCCACTTTAACGTTTCTCTGACTTCATGAATAAACTCAGTTTTTTTGCCCCCCCCTCCTCCCAGTAATGCTGTTGTGGAGATAGTCACACATTTTAGCCAATTTACGACAAAATTAATCAACTGACAGAAGTCGGCCAATTGTAGCTGTGAGACACGGAGTCTGGGAGGAACATAGAAAAGCTGATTTGGATCAGCAACAGAGGTGCTGAATGTGTTTTGCATGCCTTCAGGAAATATTTTACAAGTCAAAGGAAGTAAAAAAAAAAAAAATTAAACGACTTTCCCACTTGGCCCGTGTTGGAGGCAGCAGATTCAGGCGTCGCAGCCCCTCACCTTGACATTAAGGTGGCGCTCCCTTCCTTAAGAGCTTATTAAAAACCGACATCTTCATTCAGTGTTTTCTTCCTGCATCTGCAATTACACTGAAACACGCGCTAATCACTCAGGTTGATGCAACTGTGGTCACGTCACCCCCCCCACGTCCCCCCGCGGACCTTTGTGACGGTGAGTGCCTTCAGCGCGGCTGTTACACAGACACACAGGCCTTTTTCAGTTTAATCTTGGATGAAAACATGTTCGCTGGCTATAAATACCAAGAGGAGAAAAAAGACTCCGTTATTTTTATTGCAGGAAATACACCTTGGCAATAATAGAATCCTCTACTTCCCCGTGACAAAAGAATTTGTTTTGTCTCGGGACATCATCCCTGGAAACCAGGGGACATATTTATCCGTTGGCTGCTTCTTTCACATAGTTTTCACTGTCAGAGACACAGATACACGCATTTCCAGCCCGGCGACCAGCGTCTCTGCTGCTGCAGGAGTGAAAACCTTCTCCACAGAAACACATGGTTCTGGTTCTCGTGATCCTCCAGCACCTGATCTCAACCATCACTTGAGTGAATTTGAAAAGATATCGATAGATAACGGCATCAATAATCACCATTGATGCAGACAACAAATGTGACAAATCATCTTTGAACCTCAGTAAACCTGGAGTCCCAGAGCTGAAGATTCTGTCCTAAATCTAAACCTTCGTCCCTAACGTGCTCTTCTCATGTCCAACACTGTTCTTTGGAGGTCTTTACTCTCCTTTCCTACCAAACTGACAGACATAACCAGTTACTAACCAACACTCATCAAACAATCCTCTGGGACCATAGTGGCCTAGTGGTTTAGGAAACGAACCAGGGTCCAGAAGGTTCGAGGTTCCAATCCACCAGCTGCCAGGTTACCACTGAGGTCCACTGAGGCACCGTCCCCTCTCACAGCTGTCCACTGCTCACTTTGGTGATGGGTAAAATGCAGAGATCATTTTTTTTACCCTTCCTTGTCCTCATACCAGGGGACAATCATGTGTCACTCTGATCTGACTCCACCGTCCAATCACCAACCATCTCTGGTAATAATAAAACCTGAGCAAACAATCATCAGGGCCAGTGGTGGCCTAAGGAACTGGACTGGGGTTCAGAGGGTTCCAGGTTCCAATCCACCATCTGCCAGGTTACCACTAAGCATGGGACTGTCCCCACTCCCAGTCACTTTGGGGAACAGTGGGTTAAATGTCTCTGGTCTGGATAACAATGTCACAATGAGGAGGAGTTTGTTTTCCTCACCTTTCCTTACCCTTATACCAGGGAACGATCATGTGATCATCTGATCTGACCCCACCGTCCAATCACCAACCATCTCTGGTAATAATAAAACCTGAGCATGACTTATTACATTAGAGGAATGAGTGTGTAGATGCCAAATAAGGCTTTAACAAGCAGGCAGCTGTCTAAATTGCAACTTGCTCTGTAATCCACAGAGAATTAGGGCTCTTCCTGTGTACAAGGACCTCTCCCGGTCAGGGCCCCTGTCCTGTTTAGATTTGTGAGCTTGATAAACCTCGATGGCCAACAGGTCTGTTATGAGTGGGAAACAGCGAAGCACAGGGAGGAGGAGGAGGAGGAGGAGGGGACGGAGAGCGGGTTCACATTTTCTCATAGCCAAAGTCAACCAGAGGATAATACCTCAATCCTAATGGAGCTCAGCACAGGCATTATCTGGCCTCTGCTCACCCCTCGGCCCCCGCCCCCCAACTTCCTCTTTGTCTGTGTGGTAGTTGAGTTTAGCCAGAACACTGACCTGTTTGGTTTGGTTGCAGGTAAATGTGGGGAGAACGTGAACACAAATCAGGATAAGAGACAAAGCTCCCTGCAAAGTCGCCCTCTTCCTCTCCTGTCCTCTCCTGTCCTGTCCGTGCACAAAGAGATAAGCCCCCATTTTAGGTTTTTCCCATGGTAGCGCTGCAGGGACGGGGCCGACGGTGTCCTCGGTCTAGTGATCACAGCCTCAATACAGGCTGACTTTGTCAGGAGAGAGATGTTTAGTGGCTGAGATTTGAAAAAAAACGGAGAAAAAAAAAACAAGTTTCGGGGACGGAAGCCTCCACCGTTCACCGTGTCTCTCACACAGTTGCACAAAAACACACCTCAAACACACACGACTGTCATGAGAAGTGATTACAAGGTCATTATGCAGAGGAGAAGCTAATAACGCACAATTCAAGTTGTCTATCAACAAAAATGAGAAATCTTACTTGTGGATTTTCCTCGGCAAACACCTTCACTCCTTCTTTACTAATGGTGCGATCTGTGAGACGGGGGAGTGGGGAGGAAAGGTGTCTCTGCTTAATGCAATCATTTTCACATCAAGAAAAAAATGTGCCAAAATATTTTCCTGCGAAAAGCTGATCATATTTGTCAAATCCTCTACAGACTAATCCAGCATTATTATAATACTGCAGGATGAATATTCGTATAAAAACCGGGGTTGACAAAGGGTGATGGCGGTGCAGCAGGGGTTAGCGCAGCCCGCTGGGGATTTTTAATAAGCACACTTTATCTTGTGTTGACAAAAAAATAAAATTAAGACAGTTGTCAGGCTGCGCTCTCTGCCTCACCTTCCCCGCTTACAGGTGATGGAATATGCACATAGGCGGCGGCTAATGATGGCGCAGCCACTTTAGGTGAACAGATGGTGATGGTGATGGTGGCTGTTAGTGGGCTGCAAGGAGCCGAGGATTCAGTTTGGAATTCCAGGTTATATGACTCGAAGACTTGGGTTTTTTTGGAAAAAAAAGGGAAAATAGAAGTGGAGATGAGACAAGTCTAGTCTGAGTCAAAACCCAGAGGATTGTGGGAATGAACTAAAGAGAATCAGCGTCGAAGAAATGCACCTGCTCACCTGGTTCAGTGAGGAACCAGTGATGCTAGAACATTTGAAGACGTCAAGAAGAACAATAAAGAAGTTGACTATTAGAGCGGCTGAATAGATAAAACCTTCAATGTTTCTTAGACGACTCTGTGGCTTCAGGAAGGAAGACATTTATTCAATTACTTATAAGTTTGTTTTATTCTGCGTTGTGATCACATGGTCAATAGGAGCAAGTGATGACGACACTGTTGCATTTTATTGACTTGATGGCATTGAATTGTCACCATTACATTACACTGTAAATATATGGGTGTGTTGATGTATGTTTAAATGTATGCATGTGTATACGTGTATATATCTGGCTGTATATGTATGTATGTGTACATTTATGCAGTGCATAAGTATGTGGGTATACTTCTATCTACTGCTCAGGTTTTACCTACTCTAACTGTAATCTTCTCTGTATCTTTTGTATTATATATATTTAACTTTAGGGATTCATAAAGTTCAGTCTTTCTGTCTGTAATCAATGTAACCTGTATGGTAACACTTAAGCCTGGGTTGAGAATGACTGAGTTATTAATTTATATCTTTAAGTTACGGTGATTATCTATGAGAATGGGGCAATAAAGTTTTTTTTTTTTTATTCTTACATTAAAATATATCAATCCCATCTGACTGCATTATGTTCTAAAAGTGGAACAGTGGTCTTTAGTTCATGACACTTTATTACTACATAAGCATAAGACTGTGTGACTGAAGTAATAACAGTCAGAAAATGTACCTTACAACTATATTTCATGGTTTATTGTTACACAGCAGATATAGAAAAATAAGAGTATTTTTATTCTTGTCATTTCCTCGGATCTAATTGGACCAATATGTTTCTGTCATAATGCGTTTTCAAAGACAAGCTGTGACAGTGACGAGTCCTTACAGAGACAGTTGACCCAGACCTAGGACTGGGTCAAAAAAAAAGAACCTTGTCCCCATGTTTCCCCATCAATTTTAGGCAATTTGATCAACTTTTCAGTTACAATAAACAACATCTAACACGTTCATCTCCCGTCCTTGATAATCTAGACTTTAGTCCCTGTTTTTTACCATTTTTACACGATGGAAACAAAAATGTCAGATATGAAATCCACAGCTGTGTTTACAAATGTTCTCCTTCTACCGTTTCTCTCCATCCTTCACTTCAGTGTCTCCTATTAACAAGTAGAACTTCTGAAAACAAAGAAATGAGGCTGATGTTGAACAACAGCACCACAGTTGCTCCAGAGTGGGTCATTTCAGAGGATGTTTAAAACCTTTTTTTTTTTTTTTTCTTTTTTACATTAGATAAACAATCGAGCCTGAGAACAGGCTCCTTCTTCACGTCGCCTCCAACAATCACACCGACCCCAACCACCAAACACCCTCCGCCCCCCGGCTCCCCTTCTTCAGCTCTTCTCATACCTTCTCTCACGTCTTTTATTTCTTTCCCTCAACAATCTAGACCCCAACCCAAAATGAAAAAAAAAAAAAAAGAAAAAATTACCAGCTTTCAGCACACACTACCAGCCTATCTCTCTGTATACAGGACCCTGTCGGCCTGCTTCCTCTGTCAAACACCCCCAGCCTCCCTCCGTTTTTTTTTTTTTTTTTTTTTTTTTTTTTTTTTTTTTTTTTTTTTCTTTTTGTTTGCTTTACTGTAATCATTTCGCTGGCCCAGAAACGTGTGGGTGTGCTGGCAGCAGTACAAAAACGAGAGACAGAGGGAAGGAGAAGTTACATGGGAACTGAGTTAAGGTTGAATATTTATTAGAAGAAGCCATCTGGCGTCGCAATGTCTGTACAAAGAGGGCTTGCTCTCTCCTTGTAATAGTCCTCCTCCTTCTTCTCCTTCCCTGACTTTATCTTCCTCACTCTCCCATTTTCCTCATTTCCCCCTGCGTCCCAGAGAAAATATTCGGCTCTGACCACATGCTCGCCGGAGCCTTTCACATAATCACAGTGTTATGCCATTTCAAAGAGTCGCTAATCAAAGGAAAAGCGCACGGAGATATTTTACCCTAAATGGTTTAACGTGCCGCTCGCCGCGCTGTGCACGACGGCGACCGGGGACAAATGGGACACGTCATCGAACACCTTACGTTTGTTTGTCCCACATCAGACAAAAAACAGGGTTCAGTAACATTTCAGGTCTGTGAAGCTCAGGGAGAATCTGAGGAACCAACGTTCTGTTCAGGAAAATCTAGGACCAATATGGAAACATTCAACTTTTTTAAGGTTCTCAGAACGACCACGAGCAGCAGCAGCAGCTTTACTGATGTGCACATCTACACGCTCCACTACACTGGACAGAGTTGCATGAATAAGCACAGGGCAAACAGGCCTCTCTGCATAAGCCTACTTCCTGGTTGGAGTTGCTGGTTGAGTCCAGAGGGAACATCAGGACGAAGTGGCTGCTTTTCACCCCAGCGAATCCCTCAGGAATGTCCTCAGTTCCCGCAAGAATGAAACCTCCTCTCGGGGTGAATTGTCCATAAAAATACACCAGTGTGCAAAATGTTCCTTAAACTGTACCAGAATCTACGACAGCATCGAACTCGACGGTGGGGACGAGAACGACTCTCAGAAAAATCATTTTCTAGAGCAGACACAGAATCTGGCAGCGCAGCAAGTTCTTATGGATGATCTTTTATTTTTTTAAATCTTGGGTAAATATTTGGAAGTGTTATGGAAACAGTAATTACAGATGCTGCTCTATGATCCATTTAATTAAGCAAATATTGATTCTCTTAACTATTGAGGCCTGTGTGTGTGTGTGGATGTAAGGACGCATTCATTGTGGTTCTCAAAGAATGTATTTATCCCAGTGCTGGGCTCAATAAAATTGGACATCTAATCAACTCCACTGTGTCATTAGCGCCTTCAAAAGCGTCAATAAACTTTGATTCATGGATCCCGCAGCAGTTAGCCCACATTTTGGCGATGACAGTTCGATACAGGGTTGGAGCAGGAGCCCGAGGCGACGCCACGGATAAACTCTGCCCTGTTTTCTTTCCTAGAGAACAACTTCTGTTCCGCTGTGTTTCACTCACCTGAAAAAAGACGAAAAATAGAGACACCGTTGCAGAGGCTGCAGCAAAGGAATGATGCAGGAACGTTCTGTTCGTTGTTGTCCGTGGCATATTTCCCCCATATGTGCAATAAATCTCTGGAAAGCAACCCAGAAAACAAACCACGTTAACGTTAGAATCCACTGCATTAATTGAAAGGATTTTTCCACATTATGGCTGCTATTACTGAGAGCAATATAGTTGCATTAGAATTTAATAAATGAGGTGCGGGGTGTCTCTCTAGTTTGTAGGTACACACCATGCATCCCAATTATAGTGGAGTAAAGCAAAATGAAAATTTCATCAGCACTCAGGAATATGAATAAATATGGGATTTTTATGAGAAGGAGGGAAAAGAAGAAACTAAATGCCAAAGAGGTAAGTACCTTGCTGGCACTGTGAAAAATAGCACCAATTAAATCTTAACTTGCTTGTTTCCTCATAACGTACACGTTTTCGTAACTCTGAAATAAAATAATTGCTACTCCTCATAGTGTTAACAATAAAACAGGAAATATGGCGGTAGGAGGAGGCTCCTGAATATTTTAGTAGAATTTCTTCTGTTAAAAAAAAAAAAAAAAAAAAAAAAAAAAAAAAAGGGGGGGGTGGAGGGGAAAAAAAAAA
>JAFBJS010058861.1:35720-69569 GCA_016785265.1 Paraplagusia blochii
ATGAGGTGATTAGAGGGACAACACAGACAGGAAGGTTTGGAGAAAAAGCTAGAGAAGACAGATTGAGATGGTTTGGACATGTTCAGAGGAGGGACAGTGGATACATTGGTAGAAGAATGATTCTAGAGATGGAGCTACCAGGTAGGAGACAAAGAGGAGATTGATGGATGCAGGTGAGAGAGGACATGGAGTCAGAGTAGAAGATACAGAGGACAAAGAGAGATGGAAAAGCTGATTCGTGATGGAAACTCCTATTTAAGGGTGGTGTCCAATGACGAATCCGGAGGCGTCCAGGGTCGTCTAATATACTGACCACCAAACGACACCCACCCTAGAAGATTCTCAGACACCTGATGAGCTTCTGCTCACATTAACCACGGCTGTCAAACCAAAAATGAGTTCTCTGTCCGCGTTGGACATGGCAGGAAGAAGTCTTCACCTTGAGGGAGATGTGTATAAGAGACAGGTATGCACATGGACCCTTATAGTAAGATAAAGATGGAAAGTAGTCAGACACACAACCAGGAGGATGGATTATGCACTTGAAGCTCTTTTTTTTTTTTTCTCCAAATGGAATGAAATCATTTCTAGAATGAGCCATTTTCCTCTGACGAAAATTGTATTTTCTGTAATGGTGCAACGCAAAGCACCAGCAGGGCTCTACTTATAATGTTGATTGTAGTCAATATGCAATTCATTTTGTTTCATGCTGCCTCTTACTCATTGATCACTCTTAGTTCTTAAATCCGGCAAATGCAGAACTTTGCTTTAGAATCATATAGCGTTATATATTGTTTTCTTTTAGAACAAATCCAATATGTTTAATTCAGATACTTCAAAGTGACTCAAAGTGACTCAAATTTAGATACTTCAAAGTGACTCAATAATGTTAAAATATAAAGTTCCTGAAGAATGTTTTAAAATGTCTTACAAGGGCACATTTGGTTGTGAGACCAGCAATAATGTATGGTTTAGAGCCACTACCAATAGGCAGAAGACAATATGCGCAGCTGGACCTAGCAGAGTTACAGATACTGAGATTCTCTTGAGAAAAGACAAGGATGAACAGGAATGATGAGATTAGAAGGACGACTCAGACCCTGATCTCTGCAATTGGTAGAAGAATGATCCTAGAGATGGAGCTACCAGGTAGGAGACAAAGAAGAGATTGATGGATGCAGTGAGGGAGGACATGGGGGTAGTTGGAGTTAGAGTAGAAAATACAGAAATGGAAAAGGCACTGTCGCAACTCCTGAAAAAGGACAAGCTCAAAGGAGAAGACGAAAGACTATCTAAATTACACTAAAGACCTTAAAGCTGTAATAATACATTTGTATCATACCAATTTGTTATTCTATTTATTTATTTATTTTTTTTTTTTTACTTGATGGCCGTCTGTGCATTAGGTTCCACTGAAGGAGCACCTTGACGACAGTTTGTTGGAGTGCACCATGCAGGACTTGCTGCGCTACGATGACTACAACAACGATGGACACCTCAGCCTGCACGAGTTCTACACAGCTTTCCGTAAGTACAGTGTTGGAAACCTAAACCCTATACTGTTTTTTTTTTTTTTTTAGATAATTTGGAGATAAACTTTCTCTGAAATGACTTTCTAAACAGCCCTGGTGAGTTGGTGGTCAAGGTCTATAGAGAGTCCACCCTTCAAAGACCAGTAATCATCTGTCCATCACCACCATACAAAAGCTAATGGCTTCCATAGCAACCTGCTGCCACTTTTCCTGGAAGTCCTGACTTTTTTCCCTGCTTCAAATGGATGTAAAGTGGTTCAAAATGGGATCTGAAGCCATGATTAAAAATCTGCTAAGGTTGATAAATTAACCATTTGGCAGGAGGCAGGTGGCCATTTTAGAGGCCCTTACATTAGCTTGCGCAGGTCCATTAAGCAGAACCACTAATTCAACCTGCTAATTCAGAGCAGTGTACGGCTCCACCCAACAGCAGAGCTCTGTGCTGTATATAGCAGGACGACGACAATCATTTCAAACGATAGATTTGTTCTGCAAGGTTTGCAAACAAAAAAACAATTTATGACAAAAAAATGTTAAGGTGAAATCAAACAAAGCAACGTTATATCTGCTGTAATATATAGAATAAATTCAATACGACACTAAAAGGTAATTACCTTCTTCCTTGAGTATTTTCTCACCATCAATTTCTTGTAAAATGTGATGAATATTCATTCATTTATTATAAAGCACTTAAATTAATTAAAGGTGTGAGTTTGAATGACATCCTTCACTTAAACAAAATGCTCAGTCTCTTTGGCGACAACATGCTGTGACACCAGCGCACACACCTACACTGCCTCCCTATAAGTGTGATGGAGTTTTATGATGCTGAATGTAATGTAATTGCAGCTATAGCTTTTTTTTTTTTTTTTCTCTGCGCTTCACTTTACATATCGACACGTCAACACAGTCATTAGAAGAGACCTCACTTTATGGAACCACATAAATGCCTTAATTGTGCAGTTTTACGACATCGAAAATGAGTATGCGCGTAATAGAAATGTCATTTAAAAAAAAAAAAAAAATCTAGGTTGAGTTCATGTGTCGTCTGTGAGGCCCGGAGGTTAAGACACTCTGCCTTCCTGTGTCTTTTTCACTAAATTGAAGGCAGAGCTCAAAGGACTGTGGATTAATTGCATGTAAAGAGGTTATTCTCCAAAGAAATAGGCCACGGACGCCTCTTCATCTGATCAGAAGAAAATGTAAAACATAAATAAAGTCTGTGAGGATTGACTTGCTGCAGGTCACAGGTGCCAGGACGCAGTAGGCCCAGGCTTTTATTTTTTTAAAGTGAAATTAACTGTCCTTATTCTACAGCGCCTGATATCTAATCTTATCAAAGACACCGCCCCCCGACCTCCGTCAACCAGGGCAGCATGACTGACTTTGACGTAGGAAGTGCAGTATAAGAGAAGCATCACTTTAATGGCAGCCGAGCATCGGCGTCTTGTTTATTCCTGGTGAAATGCGCGCATGCGGTGCCAAATTAATTGGCCAGCCTGTGGCTTCCGTGGCAACACGCTGCACTGCCCAGTGACTTTCTGAAACGGCTGTAAATGCAGTGACACATCATCCGAGTGCCGCGGCGTCGATGCTGACAAAGACGACGCTAAGGAGGAAATGGGTCAAGATCAAAGTTGCTCATCTTCTAAGTTGTGAAGGGAGATCAAAGACATGTGGGGCAAAAAAAAAATGTTTTCTGTGGCTTTTTAAACTTCAGGGCATTAAGTCAACTTTCTGTCCAACCATCAGCAACAGCAAGTGATTAAAATCTGTTTTTGTCACAAGTGACAGGAACAACGTGAAGGTGGAAGGATGTAAAATAAACACAGGAGCTGAGCTTAAGGAGTCGGAAAATCAAACTCCTGTGATTTATTGTGATTCACAATGAAACGTCACCTCTGCATTTAACCCATCAGTGCCATGCTCAGAAACCTGGCAGTTGGTGGATTAGAACCTGGAACCCTCCTCTGCCTCCAGATGCAGTAAAAACAGTGATGACACAGTTAAATACACAGATTTGTCCAGAAGGTCAGAGGAAACTAAGACTTTGGTCAGAGCTCATGGTCTAACAGTGAGCATGAAGAGAGAAAAAAAAAAAAAAAATTAAGCTCGCACAGTAAATACTGCAATCTTCCGTTCAAGTATACTTATCGTAAAGAGCCCTGGTTTCTTTGATGCGAACGCTCGGGTCCAGGGAGAAAAAAAATTGCTTTAATGACAAGATTTATAACAAATAAATAAAGAAAAAATAATAAATGTCTGAGCCGAGACACAATCTTTTTGAAGAGCACAATAGGAGTGGGTGTGAGTCTTGTCACTTCTATCTGAAGTTTTTTGATGATCTGTGGCGCCACACTGTTCTTTTCTTCTCCTTCCTTTCAACTTGTTTGGTCTGCTTTTCTCCACAGCAATCCTACAGAAGTGTGCTGCAGTTAACACAAATTTGTTGCTGCAGCTGTAAATTATTCATTTCATCCGTGGCAGGGGCTTGTCCTCGCAACTCATGAAATATACGTCATTTGATCACATGCGTGGGCCCTCGTTTGGTTCGGCCGTGCCAGAGAGGAGAGATCCACCCTCCCCTAATTACCAACGTAATTGTTCAGGCATCTCCTTACCGCTGGAAAGGCAGGGAGGCTCTCACGCTGGAACTGCGCAGCCAGAAATGAGTGCCATGTGGAGAGCGATCGTACCCCGACCACAGCAGAGAATTTGAGGTGGCGCCTTGACGCCTGGAGCCCGCCACTGTGCCCCCAGGCTGCCAGAACGACCACGATTCAAATGTAAGATTTTGTTAGATTTAAGAGCGCTCTGCCTCTAAGCCTCTCCTCTCTGATCCTGGCACTGATTTACATCTAGGAAATGTTGATGACAACTTTCTGATGTATAACAGGATGAATAAATGCTGTGGGAACCAAATATTGTTTTGGTGTTCCCTTTGTGGAGCTGCATGTGGGTAGGGTTTCTGTGTCTCTGCAGGGACATCACTCTTTTCTTCCTCTGTTCCATTTGCCAATATTGGCCGTTTCATCAAAATCACATATTTTCCATTGAAGGATGATCGCCGCTTATATGACGACTGCGATTAAGTAATTCTACACAACTAACGTCAGAGGAGGCGCTCTCCAAAATCCGTAGTGAATCCTGCCTCCCCCTGATTTAGAGAGTCCCTGACCATGAAAGAAGTTCATTAGTTGCATAATTGTCAACTTGCTGATTCAGATGGAGGAAATTGTTACTTGTTGGCAGTTCTGGCTTTGGCGTCGGCATGGAAATAAATCTCCATCTCGCCGAGTACTAGTGTAAAAACATGAAGCCAAAAACATCCTCTACGATACGTAACTTGCTGTTAGCGGTGGTATGTGGGACTTTAAAAAAAAAAAGTTGTCTGCCCTCACATTTTTTTGTGAATAAACCCTGGGCATTTTTACCCTCCAAAAATATTAAGGAGAAAAATAAAATCTATTTCCATTGGATTAAAAAAAATTATAAAGGATTTTCAGGGCAACTGGACATAGTAGTTCTCTTGACATTTCACCTCTTCATCCATACAGAGGTGCATTCAGCTCACCTGAGTAGTGTGTAATTCATCACACATCTAACCCTACTTTCTGCATTAGCTTTTTTTGCTTTCTGCAACAACCTCCTTTCACAGGTGTGCAGCCTCGGGGAAGTCACACTCAAACTCCCCTGAAGTCAGTGAAAACTGGAGAAAAACCTTCTTAGATGAAGGAAAAAATTCCTTCAAGAAACCAATTGTGTGCAGTCTCCATCAAAGCAACTGTATTTGGATTTGATTACCTATTAACTAGCTTTCAGTGTTCAATATTAAAGGAAAAAATATATAAAATATCAGTTTTTCCCATAAATTCTGTGTAAAACTACACTGAACCAGATTTATCATAAATGTGGAGAAAAAAATCTACAATAAATACAAATTTTGCATCAAAATATCAATCCACAGGCCACAAGTTGAGAGCCCTGATCTACACAGAGTTAGTTTAGTATCAAAACCCTAAAACCATTTATTTTACTTGTTCTCAAATGATCTTACCTTTAACAAGAACCAGCGTCCAGGGACAGGAAGTTGAAGTTAATCAATCCAACATTGTATAATCCAGTCAAACAGACAAAGGACCACGTGGACAGAGATGAAGCACAAGGCAAGGACAGAGGTAAAAATACCTTGAACACCAGGTGACACCAGGGAGACTGATGACAGACACAGGTGAGAGTGATGAAACTAATTAACCCTGGAGAGACAGACAGACAGGCAGGAGGGGCGGGGTGAGACACACCTGTCAAAGTCTTTCTCAGTGAAAAAAGATTCAATTTTCAACAGGAATAAATGGATTTTTGGCTACAGACCAGTGAAGTGTTGCTGACTTTGTTTTTTTACCTTTATTTTGTTGTCGTTCCCAACGTTCACCTGAAGGAACCTGTTGTTCCTGACCTCAGTGAAAACTCTGAATTTCATTTCCTTAATTCTCATTATTCCACACCAGACAATCTTTAGCTGAAGATTCCCTGTGATATTTTAGTCCAATTCTCACTCCCTCCATTTATTTTTTCCCTCCAGAACAAAACAAACTGTGCCCATCAAAGTAAAAGCCCATTCTTCCACCTAAGCTTATCTGCAGCGTAAGCCCACATCCAGTGATTCCAGGATCTTGAGAGAGATTTTCACTTCCACTAAGGAAAAGATTTGTCTTTGGGCGACAGCGGTGTTGTGCCAAAATGAAGACGAGGGAGGAATGGTGAGTTAGGAGGCGCAGATCAGGAGTGCACTAAATATAGGCTGTATCCAGTTGAATTTATGACAATATAATGAGAAAAGGATGTTCCCTAAGTGGGTGTGAGCCATTCATTCATTATGAAGAAGTTTAGCGTTCTCTCACTTTTCTCATGTGAAAGCTGCAGAACGGGCCTCGCTGCATTAAGGACGGCGACACAAACTTTAAAAAAAAAGGGACTAGGTAACAGAGGGAGGCGCTATTTCGAGGGGTTTGCCACGGATACCGTGTCGTCTTTTCAACAGAAGTGTTTCTAATCAGAGGGGAAGGTTGAGAGTGACATAAAGAACAGGAAGAGTCTGATGTTATCGCCCCTGCTGGTGTCATCGTGTGGCTACACTTTCCAAACATGTCCAGAAACATTTCACGCTACATCTTAAGCAACTGCGCTCCCTCCTCTTACCCCTATACTGCAATCTTCTTCACAGTATGGCGTGCAGCATTAACCATTAACGTGTCACTTTGAGGACGGGGCCACGTCTCTATGAAGCAAAGTGAATAACCTTTAAGGACCGGGCGATGACTGCGTTAATGAACTCCTGCTTTTTCAGCGCGGCTGTCAAGGCTGTCGACAGATTTATCAACAATGTGACGCTGGGAGGAGAAAAAGGATCAGGGAGGTGTAAGGTGGAGAAGCACGGCACCTCCACGCTGTAGATGTTTGAGAAAGACACGTTTACACAGAATCTTTTCTGTGATGGAGAGAAAAAAAAAAATGATTAGCAGCAGCAGACGACGGTGCACGTTAGTGTCACAGAGGGAGAATCAAACCTGCAGCAACAGATTGAAGCTGCAAAGATCTAACAGTAGAGACTGAGTGAATGGATGTATTTATGTTAGAATGGACAGATGATCATGGCTCTCACCAGAACAGGAAAAAGTATTTGGTCAAACAAGTACTTTTTTAGAGATGTGAGTATAAAAAAAAACATTTCTGGTCCAAAAATGGTTCAGTTCTCAGCAACTGGACTTCTTCTTGGAGTTGAAAGATGTTTCTTTCGTCATTGTTTTCACCACTGGACACAGGTGTGAAGGGTTATCTTGGTCTCCTCACCTTTTTGGACAGAAACTGCTCCTGATGTTAATGAGCAGTTTTCTTGTCACATGTTCAGATGAAGTTCCTCAGATGAGGAACGAAACATCTTTCAACTCCAAGAAGAAGTCCAGTTGCTGAGAACTTTTTGGAGACCTGGTGACATGTGTTTCTCATATATTAATCTAAGGTGAAGACAGAGCTGGAGGTGGAGGAGTTAAAGATGCTGAGATTCTCTGTAGGAGAGACAAGGATGGACAGGATCAGGAATGAGGTGATTAGAGGGACAACACAGACAGGAAGGTTTGGAGAAAAAGCTAGGGAAGACAGATTGAGACGGTTTGGACATTTTCAAAGGAGGGACAGTGGAAATATTGGTAGAAGAATGACCCTAGAGATGGAGCTACCAGGTAGGAGACAAAGCGGAGATTGATGGATGCAGTGAGGGAGGACATGGAGGTGGTTGGTGTCAGAGTAGAAGATACAGAACGGGGGAACGGAAGACACTCGTACTGTTCTGGGACAATGACATTTCACCATCTGAGAGTTGAAATGTAGCACAGTCACAGTCACAGCCCCTGTGGGATCACCACTCAGTTTGTGTTGTTGTTGTTTATTGCTATAAAAAAACAAACAAACAAGGCGGTGCGAGTCGAGATAAAGGCTAGCATCCATTCTCATTTTGACACCGTTCACTCACAGCACCATCACGTTCTCGCTCACTTGAAGGACTGCTCTTCAGAGGAGTGAGCAGGGAAATATTTGCTTTGAATCATCAGAGGACATGATTTCAGTTAAAGAGCTCTTTGATGGAGTGGGGGGGTGAGGGGGGGACTTCTTCCTTTGCCTGTGATGTGGCTCAGCTGAGAGCAAAACTCATTCAGTGGTGAAGTGATACCGGTGCATAAGTGTGTGTCTTCATAAATGCATCCTCACACTGGTCGCTCCATACACTGGGTGTCAGGGTTTTTTATTTGTCTGTTCATAACCTTTTTTCTAAGGTGTTTCCTTGGTTCATCTTTGCATCTATTATCATCAAACCAGTGATGGATGGAAGTCATCCGTGGTTGTCCTTCATTATTGGGGTCATTTCCAGTTCATTTCACCTCCGTGATGGCACTTTTCCCTGGAATCTCTCATAAACCAACGCTGCAAACTTTCCACAAACATTTAAGAGCACGATCTTTGAAGGCGAACAGCATCTTGAAACAATCTCACACACAGTAAAAAAAAAACAAAGTCTTAGATCCAAACTATATTCAAATCCAAAATTGGATTAGAAGCAATCAAACACTCAGTAGATGATTTAGAGTCCCAGTCATTCCCAAACCTCACCGTGGAAGATTTAAGACCAACCTTTACTGACGTATGATTGCAAATGATGCTTTTTTTTTTTTTTTTTTCTTTTTTGTTTGTTTTTTAAAGTATAATCAATAAATAATTGCTGCAGTTTGTTTGTGACGGGAGCACACAGGGGCCACTCAACCACCAAATGTTTGACTTGCCTCAGTCTTCAGAGTTCTGGTCAGACTCCATGTCTGTGTTAGTCCCACTCCAGTTACAGCCTGATTATTCACGTGTCTATACATTCAGAGGCATCAGCAGCGTAAGGACATAAATGTTGTATTTGTCGTCAGTTTGTAGTCAAACGTCAAAATCTGATAATGGATAAGTGGGTGGAGATGAATACATGAATGACTAGTATACGTTGTATATTTCTGTCTGTGAGCAAAATATAAACTATTAGCTGTAAATCATCAAGGAATGTTGGATATAAATATATATATGTTAGATATATTATATCACATATAAAAGAAATATTTGAAAAATGACTTCATTAAAATTGACTGAATTTTTTTCAATCCATTTGGCTGTTGACTTTCCCTGATGTCCACTGTACAAAGGGGGTTTGAACCTGGGTTAATACCCTCAATATATTTGTGTTATATATACAGTATATCCACAATGGTTTATATACACTATGTATATAGTGCTTTGGAAATGAATCATGAAATGCATTTGAAAATACATTCACTGCATATTTCTAAAGAATATCTTGAAAAACATTTTGTATCAGGGTGAACGTTGTTGACAAACAGTAGAATTGTGTTGCAATAAAACAGTTCAAAAAAAGGTGGAAACACACAGATACTTTAACAAAGGCCCTGCACTGTACACAGTGGTGTCATTGCTGTGTTTACGTGAAGATGACCAAAGCTCCAGATCTCTCCGTCCTACAGATGCAGCTTGGTCTTCAAATTGACTGATCGACATATTGACTTATTTTTTTTATCCCCTCAAATCTTTTTACTCCAGTGAAATAGACAGAATGTCTTCAGATATAAAAGGAAGATCAACCTGTGTCCAATCCTTCAAAGATGGATGGAAAGGAGGGACAGTGGGTGGGGACAATGTCATGTTCAGTGGACATCAGTGGTAACCCTTAAAAACCAAAGTCCAGTTCTTTAACCACTAAGCCACCACTCCACCTTTATTATAAACTATTTTAAGTTTTGTTTTCACATTTAAGTTTAACAATCAATCCCATAGACTGAAATGTATATTAGTGGTTGTCTAATATTACAGGATTATAAAATATACAACTTCTCTCAAACGCATAAAACTATTTTAGTCCCTGTTCTTATTATTTTACCTGAGCTGAACATCTGAGCACCTTCTGATTTGACATGAAGATCATGGTTCATGAAGAACCATCTCAACAGAAGGACCAACAGTGAAAATGAAACTGACTGTTGAAGACATTGTCTTCCGTGTGTCTGTCATGTATCCACACACATACAGACTGTCCACGTCTCTGTCACTTTGTTTGTCTGTGAACTGTATATCGTGCTTTTATGTCTCTGCCTCTGAGTGAGGTGTGTGTTTTTTTTTTCTTGTTGCTTCAGATGTTTGTCTATTTTTTTTTTTCTCTCTCTCCAGTCAAAGTGGAAGCCCAGCTGTTAACAGAGTCGACATCCAACTGATCTCCCATCAAACCCAGCAGGGCTGCAGGTACGGCGTGTTCCCGCCCCGCTCTGAGACTACCTGTCATCACGCATCAGGAGATTACGGTGCAGTTGCTCTCCCTCCGAGTGCTGAACACACTCCGCAGCTACTGCACCATCTGTAAAACGTTACATCAATGCGGTGAGGATCTCAGCACCGAGCTGCAGATAATCTTTGGCATTTCAAACACACAGATACAAACGCATCTTCTGGGCCCTGCAGACCCACACGCTGCGTCGGCCGCGTCGTACTTGAACATTCAGATAATGCCAGATGCCTGGACCATATGGGAGGCTAAATTTATCATCTGTCTTTTAAGCATATTTGACCTTTGTTTTTAATGGTAAGTGTCACAAAATCGTCTCACAGATTGAGTCAGACTGGAAAATGTAATGAAATTGATTTGATTTTGTTAGTAAATCAAAGTTTTATGGGGTTTTTTTTGATAGAAGAGAGTTAGTTAAGGTGAAGGAAAGGTTTACAGGACAGTGGTGAGACCAGCCATGATGGATGGATTAGAGACACTAGGAATAGACAGATGACTGGAGACAGAGCTGGAGGTGGAGGAGTTAAAGATGCTGAGATTCTCTTTAGGAGAGACAAGGATGGACAGGATCAGGAATGAGGTGATTAGAGGGACAACACAGACAGGAAGGTTTGGAAAAACCAGCTAGAGAAGACAGATTGAGATGGTTTGGACATGTTCAGAGGAGGGACAGTGGAGACATTGGTAGAAGAATGATCCTAGAGATGGAGCTACCAGGTAGGAGACAAAGAGGAGATTGAAGGATGCAGTGAGGGAGGACATGGAGGTAGTTGGAGTCAGAGTTGAGGACACAGAGGACGGGGGAGATGGGAATTGTCGACTTGACCCCCTGAAAAAAAGGACAAACCAAAAGGAAAAGGTTTTTTTTCTGACATCTTTGGGACGGAAACTCAACTAAAATGAAGCAAAACTATTATTATAGAATCAAGTCTCTGGCCAAATTTGCAGGTTCTGTGGGCTGCATATTGCGCACGGACCACTGGTTGATGATCACTGAACTCACATTACTTGTAATCCACCCCCTAACTGCTCTCTAACTGTAACTGCAAGCAGGACGAGGACAGTGAAGCTGTTCTCGTATCCCATGTGTTAATATATACAGAGCCACAGTAGAATAAAACATAAATGATCCATTCTGCTGTAATCCTCAGTGACCCATAAGGGCAGACCCATCCCACCCCCAGGGGTCAGGTTTAATGTGAGGTGGGGTCTCCCTGCTCCGTGAAGAGAGGTGACGTCTGCAACTGTGTAAAACTGATTTAGTGGGTGTGCACGTTGAATAGACAAATATATGAGCGGGACATCACCTCGGATCAAGAGGACACGGGCGAGAAGGGACAGTCACAGAGGAGACACGAAGACGGAGCGGCACGTGTCTGGTTTATGGTCCAAAGAAACTGGAGGGAAATTCAAGGATGAGTTTAAGATCCATGATCTACCAGATAATCAATGATTAGTATAAGAAGGAACCGATAGTTTTATACAGGTTTTAAAACAACAACAGACGAGATGCTAAAGGACCTAAAAACAATCCCTTGAGACCCACCTGAGGGTCACAACCCAGTCTTTGGGAAATGCATCTCAGATTATTAAGATCCTCTTATCTACGTGTACATCTCTTAATCCTGCAGGATCTTCATCCCTTGTCCCAGATTGATGAGGATGATGATCAGTTTTCACCTCCGCCCTCTGGAAAGAATAACATTGTTGACTACAAAATAGCAACAGCAAAGGTTTTTGGGTGGATTTAGTCAAAGCTCAGTTAGAAATGTTGACTTGTTTAATGGGTAATATGTTTAATTATTTCAATCAGCTTGTTTCACAACTGACACCCAAATCACACTGCTTCAAACTGCCAGCCTTCAGTTACGTGGGTCGGGCCTGTGCTATGCTGGATTAGAACCTGAAGCCATGTGGACTCAAGTCTGCTTCCCAAACCACTAGGCCACCGCAGCTGAAGTAGTGTTTTTATTGTCATATTTTTCTCTCCAACGAGAGAGAGGAGAAAGGAGCTGAACGTTCAGGAGACTGAACTGACTGCGGTGAAGTCCGACTGGACGAGTATCTTGACCACTGTGCAGCGTCTTTAAACATGTGGTCAAAGAGCAGCAGGACAGAGTCACAGAGCAGCGTGTTCTGTCGTTGGTTTCGTTAACATCTGCTCTATTTTTAGCCTGACATCTGAAGTATCCGTGCAGTCTAAATGTGGGAAAAGCCTGTCCTCCTTCCTCCCTGGGTGTCTGATGTTTCCCAGCAAGATCTGCTGCAGCCCTCTGTGTGTCTATAAGTGAGAAGGTCTGTGTGTGTGTGTGTGTATGGGTGTGCCGGTGTGCGTATGAACAGTGTGGGAGAATGACAGAGCATGTATGCATGTGTGTGTTTCATCAGCATGGAGACCAGAAGACTGTGGGAGGACTTCCTCTGTGGACACTCTGTTTTCTTTTTGGAGAATGACATTCCAAAGTTGTTTCACTTTTTAGGCAGGAAGTGGAAACCGGCCAAAAATGATTAAAACCAGTAAATGGCGAAACGGCAGCGCGAGCACCGCCGCCGTGTTTGGACTGCTGACACGTAGTCAAACAATCCTGAGAAAGGACCTAATAAATCTTAATAACTGCAGAAAGATCACATTAAGGTGTGGAAGAGCAGATCAGCGTTGACCTGATGCTGTTGCGGGACAATGAGGTTTATATGACAATGAGAAGATGAGCAAAGTCCATAATGCAGTTACGAGCAGACGTGAAGACGGTTTATCAACCTGACCCCGCTGTGCGGCTCGGTCGACACCATGTGACCCACAGACATGAGGAGACTTCCTAACTGAGATGATCCAGTCAACAACTGCAGACGTTCGCCTTCGTCTCTCTCCTCTGACAAACACACTTCTATTACATGAAAGATAAATGAACAGAAACTACATCAACCTGGTCAATAATCTGCAGACTTGCATACGACCAGTGTCAGAAAATTAGGTCTTTATTTTAACAAATTTATTTAGATTTTTGAAATAAGAAAATAAAATCTAAAAGTCTTTTTTACAAGACTAAACATCCTGATTTTAACTAAATGTATCTTGTCGATCTTATGGGTCTCAGAAGAAACACGTGGATCTTTAACATCTCCAATCCAACTCACATTACTTCCAGGTTCCTCACAGTATAGAGCAGTGTGATTTGGGTTGCAGTCGTGGAGAGAAGCCGATGAAGACAAATATTAACTCTGACTTTCTCACCAGGACGTGGGCTGTCCCTCTGATCTCCCCTTTTGTGATTTGATATCTTTGATATCTTCACTGTGGATCCTTCCAGAACCTTCACTGTGACCTTCAGACTCCTCTGAACTGATGGTATTGATTGCAACTTTGTCCATTTTGTTATTGGCAAACAAGAATAATAACTTTTACTTCTATTACTCTGCAGATGCTTTTTGTCCTTTGCCAATTAAAATAAATATTTCACGAGACTTGAGTAACTTTTTGACTTATGTGTCTCTTCATACTTTACTTGCATTTATTAGAACACAGAAATAGAAATAATAAAATAACCTTCACTTATTAACTCTGGATGTTTAAGTGACTTCAACCTTTCTGGGAAGTTGTTATCTCCGCACATAATCCTCTCATAGTTGCAAATACACACGCACAATTAATTATGGTTATGTAGGAATATTCTCCAAAGACCAGGATGCACAGAGGGCAGATATCGTTGGCAAGTGTTGTATATTTCAAAACAGAAAGTACGTATCACCGTATTCATTAATCTTGACATTTATCATCCTGGATTGAGAGACAGAAACAAAAGGCAAAGCTCAAAGTCTTAATTGCATCCATCACCAGTTTGTTACTGGCTCTGAACCACATCAACCTCACCCGCAGCGACAGTGTGGGATTCTCAGGGCTACGCAGGATCAACGCTGGAAATGAAAAAAAAAAAAAAGAGACAATAAGAGCAATCTCTCCACACAAAGTATTTCTCCTTAAAAAATGCATGAAAAGTGCAGAGTAGAGTTCAGGAACGTAGCCGTCATCCATTGTTAACGAAGCTCTGTAATCCTCCTCATGAGATGAGAGCAACTCATCCATGTTGACAAAACTTAGACTCTAACATTGTCTCAGATTTGTGAATAATTGACCAGCGACTGGATGTAGACGGATGGTGGTTGTACATTTAGTGACATCTTTTTAGAAAAAAATAATAATAATGGTGGTACTGGTCTCCAACCACTGGGTCGGGGACCGGTACTGGTCCGCGGGTGAATTGGTGCTGGGTCCCATGTTGATTTTGACAAGATTCCAACCTTGTATACCGCTCTGGTAGGAGAAAATTATAGGCTGTGTGCACTTGAAATCCTTGTTGTGCCCATGTTAATTCGGGTAGGAAGATTTTATAGGTAGGAAAATATTTCAGTTTAGAAATGTTATTTTATAAAGGTGTATTTATCTGCCACAACTTAACTACTGGTCCATAAATAGTGGAGACATTTAACTGGTCAGTGGCGCAAAAAAAAGGTATAAATTCCCCAAAAATCCTAAAACAAAATATAATAAAAAGTCCTTATTTTAGGAACTTTAAAGAACTTTAATTGTGTGGGAGTTTTTTAAACGTCAGGCATTTTTTTTCCCACATTCCTGTTGAGTTGAAGCCAAATTCTCCTCAGATGATTTATCTGCTTCTCCATCCTCAGGACTGGGAGACGTCGTTCCTCCGCTCTCTGATCACAGTGGTGGTGGTGGTGGGGTGGAGGGAGAGAGCGAGGTGGAGGAATGAGGTGGATATGATGAACCGTCACTCACAGCCCTGACAGCAGCTTTCTTAGCCAGTTGCACCGGACGAGTCCAATTGATTACACGACGCCGTCAATGTCACGGCGTCACAGGATCGGCCCTGTTTAAATGCACTCCCAGTGGTGTCAAATAAATCACATCAAACATCACCAACAGATACCCCCTTGCTCCCCCCCGTCCCCGTCCTTTGTGTGTAATTGCAGTATTCTTGTCCTCCCTGGAACCGTTCAATCCCTCAATCCCTCGACCAATTGGCTTTGACAAGGGAGGAAGCAGTTCCTGTCAAAACTGTTAAGGGGAGGATGATATTTAAGAGGTGACCAGGATAACAGATATCCATCACCTATCTACACACGTACATCACTGCTTTAGGGCTTCCTGATCAAGATGTCTGTCTTTACTACTGCTTCACTGGCTGAAAGGAAAGTTATTACTCCTCCATGATGACTCAATGCTTCTCTGGTGAGAGGCCATGTGACAGGTAGAGAGCGGCTATGTGTGAGGTAGATACGCCCGAGAACATTAATAAGTCAGGGGGAAGAGGGCCATTAAATATTCATCCCGCAGATATCGCTCTCTGTCACCTCCTCTTTAACATCTATGAGGAGGGTTGGAAGAAAAGTGAGGTGGGCCCTTAAATGGGCGCCGGCGAGACGTATCACAGCCGCGTCGTCTCATGACCAGATATTTAACCTGAGGCGCGGATGATCTGCTGCTAATGTGTATCATTTGTTTCAACCTGCACGGAGCAGCGGGTGGATGGAGTTTGGCCTCCCCAGAAGGAGAGAGACACAGACGAGGACAAGTTTGGAGACAGTGGTTGACCTCAGTTAGAGGTCTCCATCTTTAGAAAGGTTTCCTGCATCAGATCAAATCTTAGGTTAGTTAATAAACTTTCTTAGTCTTATTTAGGGGTTTCGACATCTTCTCCTCTGACTTCAACTACCTCCATGTCCTCCCTCACTGCATTCATCCATATCCTCTTTGTCTCCTATTTGGTAGCTCCATCTCTGGGATCATTCTTCTACCAATGTATCCACTGCCCCTCCTCTGAACATGTCCAAACCATCTCAATCTGTCTTCTCTAGCTTCTTTTTCTCCAAACCTTCCTGTCTGTGTTGTCCCTCTAATCACCTCATTACTGATCTTGTCCATCCTTGTCGCAGCATCTTTAACTCCTCCACCTCCAGCTCTGTCTCCTGTCCTCTGTCTATTCCTAGTGTCTCTAATCCATCATGGCTGGTCTCACAACTGTCCTGTAAACCTTTCCCTTCACCTGAGGTAAATATAGGAGCAGCATGTGTCTCCAGACTCTACCTTAAAAATATTTTGTTAGTTTCTATTTCCTGCAGGAAACTCACAAGGGAATATTAAAATCTTATCCATGGGTCGTTCCGTCTGTCATCAAATAATTATCTGTTGAGTCCCGTTCTGTCTTTACCATCATAGTTTCTCAACTTTGTGAAGGAGCCAAAGAGAAAACAAAATATAAATCAAACATGTGAAAAAATAAAAACAAGTTCTACGACAGAAAAAAAAAGATTAAAAGGTTAAAATTGCATTGACAACTTGTCAGACATCACAGCCATAAGAGTGAACCCAACAGATGTCTCCAAGCAGACAGCTCCGTGGAGATGGTTTCATGGAAATCTCACGCACATTTCTGACCTGCTCTATATTTTGCCTGTCAATGCTGGCAAATATGTTCTGTCTGCTTCAAAAGTTAAAGAGTCGCATCAAGTTTGAAAACACTTCAGTTAAAAAAAACACCAAAAAAAAACAAAAAAAAAACTTAATACAGTAGTGAAACATATTTAACTCTTCAGTAACGTCCTCTTCATCAGCAGCCATGTCAGTTGAACTGAATACATACGTGTGTCTCACAGTGACATATAGAGTTAATGAGGAAAAGGGGGAGGGGCTTAATTCTAGTTGTTCCCCCACCTTCAATTGTCATCCTCAGATTCTAATACGCAGCTCAACCTTTATGCCTTGACCTTTTCAGAAACGTCTTTCATTCATTTTCAGTTGCAGGGACATCAGTCTCCATGACTGCCACCCAAATCACACTGCACCACACTGGACTGGACTTAACTTGGGACTGGATGGTGTTAAGGTCAGAGCACACATGCATATGCAAACATGTTCTCCTCAAACATACAAAAGTGTGCAAGGAACGAGAAACAGCACAGGCTAGCTTTCAGCTGAGGAACCATAATGAGCATTATTTCAATTGGGAGAACTTGAATATTTATATACAGAAGAGTAAAAATATACTGATCATGTGTAATTGGAAGAATCTCATTAATGAATAGGTGGGGCCATCTACAGGAACGTTCTTCTCCTTCAGCTTTGGTTACTTCACAAGATACCTAATTAAATTTGTTGATTATGAATACTGGATGAGGGAAACCAGCAAATATAGACGTCAACGTCATGTGATCTCTGGTCAGGAAAATTAGAAAAAAATGTCAAAAACTTCTGAATGTGTTGTATGAATACAGTGGATACGTAAAGTATTCAGACACCTTTACATTTGTCACTCTTTCTTCCATTGCAGCTAAAAAAAGTTGGTTTTATATTTCATTAATGTTCACTCAGCACCCCATCTCGACAAAAAAAAAAAAAATGTAGAATTTTTTGCAAATTTATGAAAAATGAAAAAAATTTCACATAGTCATAAGTATTCAGACCTTGTACTAGGTAGAAGCACCGTTTTGAACTAGTACAGCCATAAGTCTTATTGGGAAAACACGTTTTTCACACCTGGATTTTGAGATCCTCTGCCATTTTTCCATGCAGATCCTCTCCAGTGATGGTGGACAACCATTTCCAGGTGTCTCCAGTACAGATGGACTTATTCTGATGGACTTCTGATGGAGTGGTACACTAAAAGTTGTAGTATTTGCACAAAACTCCTTCCCTCTATGTGGAAAACCTCGTACAACATGGATATTAGAAAACAGGTTGATTGTTATGATATTTCTATGCATTTGTGACAATAAAGTCAGGTTAATATTAAATTTGTCTCGGCCAATACCGGGCGCCAGGTCGTCCACTCCTGCTACTGCAGACAACGGAGACACAGACGACACGACCGGTGCCAAATGGGCATCTCTGAGGTTCTGATTCATTGCTATGCATTTATATTGCCTCCAACAAATACAGATGCCCATCTCTTGGTTACAACAAATAGCTCACAGCTACATTAACGAGCTGCTTTGGATCATGAAATATGTCTCAGTGCATGAGGAGCGCTCTGGATAAATCCAGGGGGCAGCGCTGGGCTGCCAAGGCGGGAGGAAGCTTATTCTTCTACAGCGACAGACGCCATCTACCACCGGAGCGACCCGAGAGCCAAACTTTATAATGTTACAAAGTAAATCAAAAAAGTCAACAGGAGAGGGGAGCGAGAACTGAGGGGTGGGTGGAGGAAAATCATAATGTGCTCAGTAAATCCTAAAATCAAAACTCAGCATCCTTTGCTTTCCAAATGTACCGCTGTCATAAAAGCATTTCCATCGACAAATGAGTCTGCGGGAAAGGTCAATAGTTAATTGAATAATCTATCACCTTGGGATGGACAGAGTGGACCGGGCTCTGCAATCAATGACAGCCGCATTAAAAGGTCAGCCGCAGACTTCCATGATAAGTCACCTGGCTAATGTTTTCTTTGGTTATTCACAGCTAACGGGTCAGCGGAGAGCAGCGAACGGGCAACGATTGGACGAGGACCAGGCTGGTTTGACAAACTCTGGGAGAGTGACAGGTAGAAGAAAGGAGACGTTGACAACATGTATTTACAGTTACGTTTACATTTCCTGACTCTAAATATATAACGTCCTAAATCAAATATACGCTACAAGACAATGTGTTGCATTGTGTTGTAGAATGAAGCAATGTTCAACTTGCAAAGTGACCTCATAACAGAAGTTCTTCTTCACCTTTCTGCTTTTTTCAGGGGTTGCCACAGCGAGTCCATCCTCCATCTCCACCTGTCCTCTGTATCTTCTACTCTGACTCCAACTACCTCCATGTCCTCCCTGACTGCATCCATCAATCTCCTCTTTGTCTCCTACCTGGTAGCTCCATCTCTAGGATCATTCTTCTACCAATGTCTCCACTGTCCCTGCTCTGAACATGTCCAAACCATCTCAATCTGTCTTCTCTAGCTTTGTCTCCAAAAACCTTCCTTTCTGAGTTGTCCCTCTAATCACCTCATTCCTGATCCTGTCCATCCTCGTCTCTCCTAAAGAGAATCTCCTGCAGGGTTCCTGCAGACTCAACACCTGGAGGAAGACTGTTGGCTTTGCAACTCGTTTTATATATATATATATATACATATATATATATATGTATATATATATATATGCATACATATGTATATGTATATATCACACCCTCTTTGATTTCTTCCACAATACATTACATTCAAGTGAATTTCTTATTCCCTGTATATATATCTTATAATTAAGAGGAATAAAACATTAAAAATAAAATAAATCACTGCTATGCAGGGTTCCGGTGCAGCGTGGATACTCATTTAGAGTAATAGAGGTATATTGTTGCATTTGCAGCAATATTACTGTGTGACTGTGACCACCCCATTAATTTTAAATGAAGAGCATTTCTTTATTCTGCCAATTTATTCCCATTTATGTGTGTGCACTTTTGCAGGAAGGTACGATGTTTTTGTCTGAAAACAGAAAAGAAAGGCCAGTGTTAACAGATGCGTCAAGAAAAAAAGGAAAAAAAAAAAAAAATCACACACACAAAATAATTATGCAAATGATGCCAGCAAATAATTATGGACGTATTCATTATTTATAGGTTTGGCTTTGCTTTGTGCTATCGTAAACTAACGGAGCTGAATGTGCTCAATTGTAGTTTCCTTCTTTAATTGTGTGTGCATAGAATTATGTTATTTATTTCAACCGTTGCCAGTTCAATTTCTTCATGACCATGGGCTAGAAGGATGTTGAATGCCAATTTGGTTTTCTCACAAAGTCCACATTTCCTTTACTTTCATATGCAGAGTTTGTTTTTCATTCACACACATCTGAGTGTTTCCTTTGCTGGCAATATTGCATTATGAAATCCATATAAATGGGGAAAAATGACCGTTTGAAGTGACGTAATGATGGCCTCCACCGAGGAGAATCTCATTGATGTAATCAGTGAATGGCACAAAGCAGCCATTTTCTTCAATAAATGGTTGTGTTACAATCGCTAATTTTCCCAGTAATTAGTCTTTGTTCAAGTTTTTTTTTTTTCTGCACGAGAACTTTTGGGCAGGTTCACACAGCTGGTTGGAGAACAAACACAGCAGATCGGGAAAGTTTTCACAGCAACTGATTAAGTCCTGCTGCAACTGCAGTGTTTACGTCTGGAGGCCTGTATTTCTATTATATATTATATTGGTGGTTTTATTTTCTCTAACTCTATTCCCCAAACTCACCGAGTTCATTCTTCATGTGAAACAGAATCAAACCATTTGACAGAAGTCCAGATTTTTCTGATCCTCCTCATGATACAGACGGTGCCTTGCTCAGAGCTCCTCAGTGGCAACCAGGCAGCTGTTGGATTTGAACCTGAGACCCAAGTCCACTCCCGAACACTGTGATATTCCAATGGGTGCAATTATGAAGTTAGGAGAATGATGACAATTCTTCTTCCAAAACTTTAAATTATTAGATGGTGCTTTAGATTGCCATCTTTTAAAATGTATTGAGGGAATCTTCTGTCACGACTTTCCGACAGATCAACACGTCACAATTACTTCCCAACCACATGACAGTCGATCAGATGATATTCAAACATGTCCTTTGGATTTACCATGATTCTTATCTAAACTGCATGAACATTGACAAAGAACGTAGTAAACAACATGAGCCTCAGCATCGGATCTGATCGTTTGAGAACACAGATCCTGATCTCAGATGAGTGATGACCAGTCAGACCATCAGTCCATCACCTGCTTCAAACACTGAAGGCAACTTTGTTGACATTCACTTTCCTCTTCGTGCTGATTTGGGGAGAACTCCTTCACCACGTCTCCAAGGTCAAAGACTCCTGATGTTTCTTTAACGTCCAAGATTATGATGTTACTACAATAATGGCACAGACGAGTCACATAGATACTGAGGTAAATTTAGTTATGCTGCACCATAGGAGTGGGATTTTGAAGTAGGTCAGGGAACCAAATATCTTCACCTGGAAGGGACAAGACCATATTAGTCCAGGCCCCAGATGAGTAATCAGGAATTTGCATCCATTAGAGAACTCCGTCATGGTGTCATTTTTTCGATTAATTGCTTGCTTGTTGAATCAATTAATGACAGGAAATAGTGTATTGGTAAATATAAATGATTTTATTGTCAAGGAAATTGTGAAGCACCTTGTATGATGTTTGGTTGCATCCACATTTTATTAATAGTGTTGATAAAGTGTCAAAAGTCCAACTTTTTTATGTTTATGTTCAATCTCCGAGCAAACACTCACTTAATCCCCATGAACGGCTGAAAGTAACACCCCCCCAAACATGCCACCCTGCCCCAGCTGAATTCTTGGCTAAGACATGGGCACTTGTCACGCTAGATCAGTTTTGTCATTTTCTATCTCTCCCGTGTTTTGAGGATGGACCTCCTCACATTGATCCTCTGTGGCGTTTGTTTGTCATCCTGTGAACCATCACTGTCAAAGCAGGACCCGCCGTATTCCCAACGCACTGCTCGTCCCAAAGAGGCTTTAGACATACAATTAGCCACGGTGATGGCACCATCACTGACGGAGCGGAGCGGAGACTTACTGATACCAACTACCACTACTTTGCATCTTCAAAACATTTTCAATCAAATATCCATCACTTTACAAACGGGGATAAAGCAAAGTTGCAGCACCAAGTGCCAAACAACTATTATTTTCAATCCCCTCATGTGATGCGTGTTTTTTCTCTAAATAATTCATCTGCTACATCATGTCATGCTTGTCACTGAGAGGCAGTCGTGATCCAAGCACTCAGACATGACGGACAGTTAAATAAGATCCACACATTTTCATTTATACTTTAGCTTTGCCGCTCGCTTGACATCTGATGCTCTACATGTGCTTTTCAGCCTTTTCCACATCAGCCTCACAGGCATAAAAAGAATAAGAGATTTAATAGGAAAGGGGGGGAAATGAATGAGGAAACACTAACGTTGACAATTCCATTTATATTGTCCGCGGTCGGTGTCAGTTCAGTCACTTTAAGCAGCTCCGCACTTGAACGCTCGACGCTGGAAATGTCTATAACTCAATAGAATCTTGGCCATTTCTGCGGCTGCTTCCTCTGCCCAGCAATCCTTCAAGAAGATACTTTATGTGCTATCACTTCGCTGGGAGTGGAGAGCAAAGAGAACCTAATGTCTGCGTTCTGTCAGGGAGACTCTCCAGCAGCAGGGAGGACTCTCCTGCGGTGGAACCGCGTACTAGCAAAAAGTAGTCTGTGCTGCGGGGCTTGGTGTTCTCTCCCTGGACGTTGTTGGTGGAAGTTTGCCAAGGTTCCTCATTGGCAGAACATTGAATTTGCAGCGTTTTGAACTTGTGTTGATTTCCATGACAAATGTAATGATGGATGGCGCGGTGCGTCCTAATAGCTTTTCATCAATTAACCATGTCGCTGAACGTAGCCACAAGCAGCCTTTTCAACATTAATGGCTCTTTTCAAAGTGACTGCTCTTGACTCTGTTTCCTGTTTCTGAATTGCTTCAGAATAATATGTTGCCAATATGGTTTTTGTCTCAATACTGAGAGTTTTGGTTGAACAAAAAAAAATACCCTTTGGTCTAAATTACGTCTGTGTTTGTTTGGGAGCTCTTGGAAAATCCATGGAATATTATACAGTGATTCCCAGAGTAGGGGGTGGGGGTGCAGAACTTTTAATGGGAGGGGGCAGGATTGCAACCTCTTCAGAACCATAGAGTTTTTAATGGTGTTTAATGGGTGGAGACAGTTCAACAACATGATTGCTAATTATTATTATTATTTTTAGAACTTTATTAATCCCTCAGGATTATTATGCCTCTATTTAACCCATCACTATGGGCACCTCAGCGGTAACTTGGCAGAATGGGGATTCAAACCGGGGACCTTGCAGACCCAAGTCTGTTTCCTTAACCACTAGGCCAACTGCCGCCAAAACAAACACCACACTTGATCTTAGCCAAAAGGCTGAGAAGCGACATTAGCTATGAATTAGCACCACTACTGTAATAACAATTTAGAATTGAATTATCTTGTGGTCCAATCTGTGATAATCAGTTTATTACTTTAGTTTTGGGCCCTTGATTTCCCTCTTATTGTGGACCTCCGATGCATCACTTCTCCAGACCAGTGAACATCCTCCTTTTATCCAAAAGGACAGAAAGAATGGAAGGAAAAATAATCAGTAAAAAAGATACAAAGGCTGATTTCATCCATCTTGCAGCCTCAAGTAAATCTTTTCCAGGGGAGAGCAGATCTACGTTCTTTTCCTCTCGCTATATCAGAATTGCCTCAGGGCTCATCCATAACGGCTTTGCGGGCCCCCGGGTGCTCGGAGGGGCCGGTCAGAGCAAACAGGGAATTGAATGAGCCGAAGGTAGACAGAGGGGAGACAGAAATGTCTCCTTGGAGGTCACAGCAGCAAAATTGAAAGTCTCAGGTATAGTGGGGCCTGTCAGTTTAATAAAATGGATAGAATTTCCATTTACCCTCGACACCCCCTTCCTTAATGCATTGTTCTTGTCAGGGAGGGGTGCGAATGAGTCAGGAGCAGAGGAATACACTTTATAGACACAAATAATCGTAAATTGGGAATGTCACCTTTAAGCCGAGGCGTTTTTATTATTGTTAGTGGTGCTGCTGAGTGGGTTTGATGCTTTATTCTCAGAGGGATCCTGTGTACCGGCACAGCCACCCTCCCCGACACTCCCCCTCCTCCACCTCCACCACCTTCACACCATCTTTATCGGGCTCCTGGCGAAAGGGACAAAAAAAAAAGAATTAAATAAATGCAGGAGCAGAGCAGAACACAGCAGAGGATGGTGAAGTTGAAGCAAACTCACTTGTTCACAGCCCAATACTTTAGCGTGATTGATGTCAGACGGCGTGCTTTAAAATAAACCTATCCATTAACAGAGCTGACTGTTCTTCACCCGCAGCATTTACAGCCGTCTGCAGGTCCAGCAAAGTGCATCCTATTGAAGAACTGCCAGCGCAACCTGGCCTTCAGCGTACAGGTGTAAGCTCTTTATTTACTGCTATTATTTGGATGTTACAAACACCAATCTCCTGTTTATGGCAGCGACTTTATAGATCGTTCCCCCCGCTGGAATATTTACTCTCTCTCCATGATTCAATATGAGAGCACAGAGGGCTCCAGGGAGCTGTAGACCACTGCAGCCAACACAGGTACTTGTCTAATTGAAGACCCCTGAGCTTTGAGGACGTATGACATATAAATTGGACACAGAGAGGACGCACCGAGTATTGACAACATCTTACAGCTCCCTTTTCTTAATCACGTCCCTCCCTCTGCTGCGCAACAGCAACAATGCAGTATAATTTCCTATTCAACAATGGCCGCATCAAGTCCAGGGAAATGGACAAAGGCAAACATTCATATATTTAAATTAGATTTGCAACACTTGACTGACTCACGCCCGTGCAGAGAAGTCAGAGACCTGTTTACTCTCTGCCTGCTTTGCATCAAACGTGAGTGTTTCAGCAAATTAACAAAGTGGGCACCGCTGTATTTCCAGCTCCTTGTTAATTGTTAGAAATAACATTAGCGTGTGTGTGTGTGTGTGTGTGCGATGTGTGTGTGTTTTCCGCCCAAGCTTATTGCTTAGAAACATAGCTTATTAAGAAAAATCCAAGGTGGTGCCTGGACAGAGATAGATGTGTGTGTAATACACATAATCCTCAATACCACATTAAACATTTGCAGGCTGAACAGCCTGGGAGAGATTTGAATATGAACTGAAATATGCACAGGACATATGGGCTTGTAATTACTGCTGGGTTAGAAGTATAATTGTACCAAAAGTTGATTTTGCGGGACTTTTCTCAGGACCTACTGCGGCGGCTGATTAATATGCATACTGGAGGGAGTTTCTGTTGAACTCATATTACTGACAATTGCTTCAGAGAATAGGACTGAGAGGCCGGGGTTGAAAAGGCTGCAGGAAAACAATGGCACTAGGGCAGAGGACAGAGACAAGAAATGAGGTAAATTAAAATGAAGAAGCAATCTATTTCATGTCTCAGCATTTACATATGAAAATATAGATACTTCACGTGCACCGTGTCCATTTATGTCTCACAGATACAGAGGTCCTCCATCTGCTGTTGGTGGATCTGAGCCTGGTTTTTGGTTTTATTTCCACATCATGTTTTTCTTTTTTACTTTTTAGACTTAATTTATCTCAATCATCTTTTACGTTGTCACGTCACAGGGACACACTTCCTGTGGGTGGTGAGTCCACTGGAAGATGGTGCTATGCTCAGTGGCAACCTGGCAGCTGGTGGATTAGAACCCCAAGTCTTGCAGACCCAAGTCCTTGTCCTTCACCACTAGGCCACCAACCGGTTAGATTAATTGGTTAGTTTGTTAATGTGTTGTTTGACAATTACATTAAATTAAATTAACATTTTAGATTTTCCAGCATTTAAATGAACTAAATATGGCAACATATTGTGCAGCGTGATTTGGATGGCAGTCGTGGAGACTGCTGTGATGGATGAGACGATGAAGACTGAATGAAAGTGTCTTAAGGACAATTTTCATCTTAATGTCTTAGATAATTTTTTGAAGGTGTATGGCCTTCAGTCCTTCAATATTGTTACTGGCAATAAAATTTCTTTTGTCCAAACAATGTCTAAAAAATAAAATAATGTGTCTATTTTAAAAAAATATCTGACAGTAAACCAACAGTGTCTTCTACACGACAGCCTTGAACTGCTGGAGGACATGATACTCCTGTCCTCGTGCATGTTGGGCCACGTGTTCAGTCAGATCACCTCTCACATGCTTCACCTTCCATAACCACCGAAACATGACTTTGTGTCTGCTCCCCCCCTCCCGCTCCGCTTCTTGCCAGTTAACTTCATGAGTAGTGACAGACAGACAGGTTGGCGTTCAGGCGACCCACCGGAAGCGCGTCCTGCGACCTCAGCTGCCGAGCAGCCTTCCCAGCCTGCCGCCCCTTGTCACACAAAAGACACAAAACGCTCACCAACCTCCACCAAGTCTTGTCAGAGCTGTCATGCATTCTGTAGCTGCTTCAGTTTTGACAAGCAGTCCATTGAAATACCCGCAGAGACCTGTCTCTGTGTCCTCCCCTTCCTTTCACTGCCATCATCAGCATCTGAAAGCAGAATCATTTCATTACATCCTATTTTTCTTTTCTTTAAACTCTTCAAACTAAAATTTCTCAGGGTTCTTTAATGTAAAAATATGCAGCAAAATCACAACTCATGAGCCTTCGTCTGGCACTGACCCTGGTCATCTCCTGTGGTGTCCACCCACTGGACCACACCAACACCTTGGCCATCAACATCCGGTCCACCAGGACCAAGATGGGACTCATATCTCAGCCTATGGACACATTTAAACAGCAGTAGAACAAACGTACATCACACCAGGGCTTTAAGATCAATTTCTCCCTTTCAAACAGTAACAGTGTTTTATCATTGCTGCTTTAGAATCAATTTTTTCTTTTCTTTTTTGATCCATGAACCGATTCAAAGTCCTGTCCCCACATATACATGAAATCACTTCAAATTCTTCCTTCAAAGTTTACAAACAACCGAGAGTTACATTTGTATGTTCCGTTAACCAACCGTGACGCCCAGAACACCATCGTCATCGATATTCAGTTGGAGACGTCTTCATTAGACATGAGACCAATCCCATTTGTTAAACATGAACTCACTTAGAAATTAAGACCTGCATCACAGACTGAGACAAAAAAGCTGAGACAGAGGCAAGTACACCACTGGGTCACATTCCATTTCCTTTTTATTACACTTTTAATTGTTGGAACAATGAGGACACTAATTGTTGCACTTTTTAAGTGTATTTTCTTTGCCACTTCAAGCAGACTCTCTGTTTTATCATGTCCTTGAAATCTTCAATAAGACGCAGATTTGATCTAATTGGATGCAGGACGGTCAACCACCCAGACTGAGAAACTGTTTTTTGATGAAGTGGCAGAATGTATTATGAGACAATGGTGTGGAAAAGCCAGTGCAGCCAATACATGAGGAGGGCCGGGGGTCAGGTATCGTTTGTTATTACAAATAAATGGTCTAAAACAGGGAATTCCCAAAGTGTAGAGTCTGAGCTAACGTTAGTGCATGATGAAAAAACTTGTTTAGTGTTTTTCCTCATTTACCAATGATTTATTGATGATGATTTTCTTTTGTAGGCAGTCGGTGGCCCAGTGGTTAATGAAGAGGACGTGGGTCCTCAAGGCCCAGGTTTGAATCCACCACTGAGGTCCACTGAGCATGGCACCGTCCCCCCTCACTGCTCCCCGGGCGCTCCAATCTGCCCACTGTTCACTTTGGCGATGGGTTAAATACAGAGGTGACATTTCATGACAAGGAGTTTGCTTTCCTTCCTTCATCCTTCTTCCTTTGAACAGTTTTCACAATGCATGTGTAAGTTGCTTTATTTTATTTATTCATTTTATTTTTAAAACTCTATTAATCCCTCAGCAGTATTCTTTCAGAAATTACGCCTCTACATTTTACCCAGTTTGAGGCGACCATGCTCAGGGGACCTCAGCCGTAACTTGGTGGTAGAGGGATTCGAACCGGGGGCCGAAACATAGTTCTGGTCATATTGGCCTTTGTAAAAAAAAAACAAACAAGTTCATTACTGCTGTAAATGATTTAAGAATTGGCCAAACAGTTCAGATCTAAAGACTTGTAATTAATTCTGTTGTTTGTTGTCGCCCTAATATACGGCAGCACAAACAAATGTTCCTAAGAAATAAGAAGGACCAAGCTCCAGCCGTGCTTCAGCCTCAGTCACCAACCATCAGTGTCCACCCTCCTGAGAAGGTGTAGGAGGAACTCTCTGGTTCCATATCATGGCAGCCTGCCTGAAACCAGAGAAGAAGCAGCTGTTCTGACCAAAGGGCCATGTTGAAGGGTTTGTGCAATGAAGAGAATCTTAACATTCAGGTAAAAACCCACAGAACCAAGAAGGCGTGAGTTGAGTTGCCATTTGTGGGTCTGGTGGCCATAGTTTTGACAAACATTAAATATCAAATATGCACCGAGGGCATTTATGGACGGGGAGACATTGTAAACCAGGTTTGTTTGTCCTTCAAATGGAAACGTAGCTCTAATAAATACAGACTCTCTCCCCCAGCAGCAGTGAAAGCCTCTCATTTGAATGGTGTTTACGGTTGATGATTTTGGAGAGTGTTTGTCAATAGTTTCAAGGGTAGTTTGTGCGACTGTGTGTCGGGCTAATGGCTACACTACAGAGCAGAAAAACAAACACCTCATGAGACTCGTACGTCGGCTCTCGGAGAAGTTTTCTAAACCAGAGAGAGGTACATTCATCCACCCACTCCCTCTGCCTGGGATTACAAGGTGGTCAGTTCGCTGCCAAGAATCCTCAAGGTGCTGCGCAAAGGGAGTGGGAGCAATGTGTGTGTGTGTGTGTGTGTGTGCTTTTGTGAGAAAAAAGAGAAATACTTGACTCCGGAGTCAAACGGGTGGGGGGTGGGAAGGAGAAGAGGGAATGGGGGTCTTAAAGTCGAGAGACCGGAAATGTTGAGAGAGACAGGGACAGTGGGAGACTGACCTTTTACAAGACAGCTGTTCTCTCTCAGGTGCTTGTTCTCAGCATATCTGTAGTTCCTTCTTTTTTTTTTGCATTAGTCATTATTTGGTCCCACAGGATCAGGCAGGGTGAGCCAATGTGGCAGGAAATTCGACTACACTCACACAAAAGCATGTGATCCATTTAGGAAGTTCACCAGTGATACACAGGAGTGAGACGAGACCAAATCAGAACCTGTCTTTTGAGTCTTTTTTCTTTCCCAGCAGAGAACATGTGGCAATAAATGGATGTTTGTTTTGTCAGTTCTGCCAAATGTGAGGCTGGAAAATAAGGTAAAATTGGAACAATTGCAATTTTGACAAAGAAGAAGCAACAAAAAAACCACAGACATTCCTGCTCCTTTGAGCCCAACCTTTTTAAGCAACAAAGACATTAAGTTTCCACCTTTGATCAAAGCAGGAATTTCATGCTTTTTATCTGATGCACTGCTACAAAAATGCTTCTTTGTCACACATTTGAATTTAGAGGGAGGG
Organism: Paraplagusia blochii; assembly: GCA_016785265.1. Classification (NCBI taxonomy): domain Eukaryota; kingdom Metazoa; phylum Chordata; class Actinopteri; order Pleuronectiformes; family Cynoglossidae; genus Paraplagusia; species Paraplagusia blochii. The sequence goes on from JAFBJS010058861.1 coordinate 65,275, forward strand.
GTGGATTAGATTAGATCAGATTAGACACAACAATAGTGATCTCTCCTGAGATTGTTAAGGAGAAATTATAAAAACAAAAGAACAGGAATGATGTGAAAGGACAAAGGCAGAGATCACAAACATACCTTCAGGGCAAAATAATGTAATTCTTCAATCTGTTGAAGCAGTCTCCACCACTGCCACCCAAATCACACTGTTCCATAATGTGAATCTCAAAGCACCTCAGTAGCGACCTGCTAGCCTTCGATCCCAGGTCTGCTTCTTTAACCACAAGGTCACCACAGACGTCCTCAGTCCAGGTCAGTGTCCCTTTAAATGCCTGAAGTTTTGATACATTTTTTTTTTTTCAAATGTATTCATCTTCACCCAGTTATTCTTTGCTAGGTTGTACAGTAGGAGCAGCATTCTACAGAACTGCCACCCAAATCACATGTTCAGTGTGATGTCCAACCTTCTAATCCAGAGGGTGTTTAATCTGGTAGAATTCTACTTGAGGAATAAGGTTTTTAGTGCAGTCTGGGATATTCCCATCTCCTTCCTCCAAAACCATCCATACTGTGATCCTTCCTGTGGGTGGTGAGCCCACTGGAAGTTCTGTGGGGATGGATGCTATTTGGCAGCGTGTGGATTCATACCTGAGCCCTTGCAGACCCAAGTCCACTTCCTAAACCCTTAGGCCACCACTGCAGCCCTGTAATATTCACATAGTTTTGGGGAATTATTGAGTTTTTATCCATATTTTTACATCACTGTGGAATAGTTTTCATACATTTTACAGTCAGTTTTATTCAACTTCAACTTATTCCATAGAGTCGTCAATTTGTCAGATTTTTACTCAAGGAATCAGGTTTTTTTTTTTTAGTGCAGACAGAAATATTCCCACCTCCTTCCTCCAAAACTTTTCAGGATACAACAGCCAAGAGATGGGAAGAGGATTATTTTCCCCTGTAGAAAAGTCTTCCATCTTGCAAAGCCTGAGGGACCGAGTTGGTGTTTAATTATTAAAGGTGTTTGATCAAAAGGTTATTCTAAGCCCTGCTGGAGCCACCGACTGGACAACTCTCCTCTGAGTTTGATGGATGACTACCTTCAAAAATAGTATGTTTTTCCACTCACTATATTTGTTAATTCACCAGGGTATCAGAGACTGACAAATTATCTGCACAGCTCTGGGGTAAGTTAAAATCTGCCCCATAGCCTTTGTGCTGTAGACACGCTGCCTTCAAATTAGGTGCTAAATGCGCTTAAATAAAGGTTATGGAACCTCTTAGAAAATATGTGTTGAGGTAAAGAAACCTGAAGAATCTGGTGTTTTCTGGGCAGTTCCTGATGTAATAAATGAGTCGTTTCAATTACCACTTAATAACAGGGTTGGGGCAGATTGCTGGAGACGACGTTCCCTCGTGGTTGCTGGACTGCAAGTCCGAGTTGATGTTTCCACAAATTAAAAATCCACCCGAAACCTTGTGAAATTAGCTTGCGGTGTGCCAATACCTGCTCGGTCAGGACTCCAGGGATGGTAAAATTCCAGGTCGGAAAAAAAAAAAAATTATGAAACAGACCTTTCAACATGTCCTGTTAGTTTTACAATTGAGAAACTACAGGGAATGTAGAACATTTGACAGTTGTTCTCTACGTCAGTGCTCCGAGTCGCATTGACAAAGAAACACGGAATCATCTGCGTGAAACAAAATCTACACATGTGTGTTGCAACTGTAAGGAGTGGGTGCGTAACAGATCCCAAAGGTACGACACAGACTCTCCTCTCTGCACCAGGTTTCTCCTGGTTCTCCTCTTCTCTGTCATATCAGTGATAGCGTTAGTCGGAGGACGGTGGTTGCTCTCGCCCTGACCACAGGCTGACGGCCTCTGGTGCCTAGCCTTGGTGTCAAAGAGAGGTGAAACAGACAATCTTCAGTGGCCAATTATTCCCTGGAGACTCCAGAGAACCTTACAACTCTCCCACATCCTCTCCCACCTCCTGCAAAAATAACCTTTTAGAGGCGTCCGCCAGCCGTTATGTCCCTCTTCTTACCTCTTTCTCACCACGTCCTTAACTGAAAGGGTGAGAAAGTAGAGGAGCGAAGGGGAGGTGAGGTGAGACCGTGCCAATAATCTTGTTTCGCCCTGACCATGTCACTCTCCGGTATACTCTGAGGTCAAGGTGATGCAGCCTGTGTGGACACAGACCTCGACTTACGGGGCTTTATGAATTACAGGCCTTGCTTAAGTGGTAATTTAGGCGGGAATTAAGGGATAACATGTATTTTAAGGAAGGAAATCCTTTGAGTTTCCTTTTATAATAGAGCGCCTACCTCACAGTGTGTAATTGAAGCCAGATGTCGCTCCATGCAGCATTTAAGGCACCCGTCTTTCAGCTACATGAAATGTCTTGAAATTCTGTCATCATACCAGCTTCTGTGCGCCTCTGCTCTTTTTAATACACTCCTGCATCTATGCCTGCATAATCACATTAGTTAGATTTAATCTCAGAAGAAGGAAATTATGTGCCTTTCCCCATCAAATTTAGCTGCATGACAAGCGGCGTGCAGAATCAGTGAGTAAAGCCTTACCCAGAGTGCCTTGCACTGATGAACAGGACTGGAAGAAAGACACAGAGGAGGAGAGAGTGAGGCACAGGATGAAAGGGAAATGCTAATAATGTATCACATGTGTACTGGCAAATTGTCTGCTAACACCGGCGTGGCAACACACGGGCTACGATGGCAGCAGCCTCCTAATAAGCAGCATGCACTATTTATGATCATAAAGCAAGGGCAAAGAGGGTGAGTGCTGTCAAAATAAGAAAAAACATGTCAATCTCTGCTCCCTACTGTTGCCGTAGCTTGTTGCCTGTCTGTTAATGCACTTTGTTGGTGTTTGCCTGCGATCTACAAACACCCAGATTCCCCTTAAATTTCAACACAAAAAGGGAGGGAGTGGCACGACAGAAATCAAAGGGCATATCAAATGTCCAAGAAGTATACGTCTGTGAAAAAGTAAATATTTTGTTCTAATGGTTTGTGTGTCTGAAGAAAAAGCGAACATGTGATGAAAACCAGAGATATACATGCAGGGAGCTAAGGTGGGGAAGTATGGTTGGAGGAGAAAAAAAAAACAAGAAAAAGGAAAAATGAGGCCAAGCTTGGTTTTAATACTTCATAGGGCATTGAAAATTCCCTCTGAATTCCCCCCTAACTTCTCCCCACTCTTTACAATTATGCATGTTTATTCATTTTGATTAATGGCGATGAAAAGTCTCGTCCGCCGTCCGCGTGATACGGGAACATTTGTTCCGCTGAGCAAGTGACAGTTCGTCAGAAACCACATGAAAGACAAACTTTCCACTTTTTTACGCCCCCTGCTTTATACCTACTGAAACAGCAGGTAGCTGAAAGAGTTTAAATATTTCACAGGTCTCACAGGGGCAACATTCAAAGACGACTGAGGGGTATCTGTGGGGCTTCAAGGAAAGTTGACTTAAGTTGCTGTGACACAAGTAATACGTTGATTAGTTGCTTTGGGCCCTGAATTCTCTTCACTTCTAACAACTACTTCCCTTCTCTCTTCTGATGAGCCTTCCCTCTGAATTCACAGGCCACTGGAGGAATACAGGAGGGAGTCGCAGAGGCAGGAAGTGAGGGAGCAATGGAAAATATAATTATTGTCAGTTTAAAACCTTGTGAAATATTTTTGCCGCGACAAATGCAAAGATAACATTTCTTTGCGCAGCAGCAGCCAGTGTTTACTTTCAAGACTGGGTTGAGTTTTTGGTTAGAAAAAAATAAAAATTCAGTCTTCTGATTTTAGATACTTCCTTTAAGGTCATTTAAGGAGATGTGAATTCAGATTATTATGAATTTTTATTAACTGAATTGACGGGGTATTAACTTTAATTCGAATAAAAAAGGTATAGGCTCCACCCTCGGAGGAAGACATTCATGAAAGTATCTCGTCTTTGTCAAAGACAAATGTTAGAAGGACATCATTAGGTTTGGAAAAAAAATAAAAAATCTGAAAAACATTTCCACAGTGATGTCATGTGTATTGTAAGAAATGAAACATGGGTGTAAGAAGAAGGAGGGGTCGTCAAAGGATGACAGCAGTTTTGGAGCATGAAAATAATTATAATAAAAATAATAACCATAATAATATAAAAAGAAACGGAAATACCAGATTCCTCCCAGCAACTAAAATACATACAGGTCAGAATTTCCTCTGCTGTAATGTGAAAATACAGAGAGGAAAAAAAAAAAAAAAAAAAAACCCCTTTCTCTGAGTAAATAATGACTTGG
>JAFBJS010058861.1:69595-92816 GCA_016785265.1 Paraplagusia blochii
AAAATACATACAGGTCAGAATTTCCTCTGCTGTAATGTGAAAATTACAGAGAGGAAAAAAAAAAAAAAAAAACCCTTTCTCTGAGTAAATAATGACTTGGTCAGAAACAGCCTCACTGCCGAACCCTGAACTCTAACAATAATAGCATTAAAGATGTGTAAACACAGTTGTGATAAATCACTGCAGACCTCTTTCATGAAGTCACTTATACAGTGTAATCAAGTTACTGAGTGATTCCTGTACTGAGAGGTCTGTCTGTACTGTAAATTACAGACAGTGTCTGTGCAACACACACACATATATAAATATATATATATATATATTTTTTTTTTTTTTTTTATATATATATATATATATATATATTTTTTTTTTTTTTTTTTTTGGGAAGGAAAGCAAACTCCTAGTCATTGTTACACTGCTGCACACAAGGAAATGTGACTTTTGCATTTAACCCATCACCAAAGTGGGCAACATGGAAACCTCCAGACCCCAGTGCCTCTATTTTCTTAATATATATAGATATACATTAAATATATACTGTAAAAATGATTATCTATATATGATTTCTCTCCAAACCAGCCTTGTCCTTCTTCATTCCTGTCCTGCTGTAATACAGTGATCAGGTCCAACGTCTGGCTGCGGCCCAGACTTCTCTCAGCCCTAATGACCAGAATGATAAAGCTGAAGTAAATAAAACCTCACTGACAAAACCATGTGTGGTCTCCTCATTTTCCAAAACATCAACAACATGGAGGTTCTGGAAAAAAAAAAAAAAAAAACATGGTCTGTTGTCCATGTTTTCTGTTCTCGCTCAGTTCAACTACCTAGCGGTGAAACTCAGGTCCTCCAGTTGCTGGTGCAACCGCAGACGTAATGAATCCACGAGGTACAGAAGGCGTCCTATCTTCTCCCACACTACACTAGGTGCTGCTGCTTGTTTGACGTGGAACTTTGCAGGGATTTGAAAGAGCTTTTTCCTCAACATTCTCACCGGGACAAATGCATATTTAATCTCCTGAGTGATTAAAGTGATTCTAATGTGACATACACGAATTTATCACAGCAGATGACCCAACCTAGAGGGAAAAAAATCACTTCTCAGTGGAGGAGAAAAAAAAAACAGTGAAGAAAAATGATAGGAGAGGAATGATAACAACATGTAAACACTCTCGGCTCTCGAGGCCGGGGCTAATGAACGTGCGAGGACAGGAATAGAGAGTGAAGGAGCCAGGGCCGCCTTCCAAAATATCCACTCCCACATAGGTCAGTGGACTTTTGGCTACATCCTGAGCTGTGCAGGGGGAGGGAGGGAGTCGTTTTAAATGCCTGGGATCTGAGGAAAGAATTCGACAGGGCATGGGAATGGCAGTGTCACGGCAGTCGCCAGAGAATGCTCTTAAAAACGCTGCCACAACAGACAGGCCTGCTTGAAAAACACACTGTCACTCCTGCACAGTCTCACATTTTTTCAGAAGTCTTTTATGACTGTTTTCTTTTTTAAAGACAGGAACGTTGTTTTCTCAAGATGTTCTCCAAACAAATGAAGTGTGAATAAAGAGCAATATTTACTGCTGTCAGATCGGTAGACGCTGGAGTGGGACATTCCTCATGTGGTGGAGCCCCCAGGTCACTGACCAGCTGTAATATGTTACTTATTATATTTATATATATATATAAATATAAGTCGTGTTTCCCTAGAAAGATAAGGACGTCTGTTACGCACAACGTGCACGGTGAGAACGAAAGGTACAGGAACGCACAGTAACATAAGAAAATTACTTTCATCAGAACAAAGTTATTTTCATCATTATATATATATTTAACTCATGCAAATATTTTTTTTATCTCTGTATATTCATGAAATTTGCTCATATAGTTTATGTATTTGAACATTTATCATGATGATAATGATGAAGTATGTGGTTTCACAGGGGCTCGAGTCCAGAACCTTTAAGATGTCACACTTATTCTCTTTCTAGTGATAATACATGGATGGATTTGCAGGGATTGCAATATAAGGCCCTAGGACCAGATGTGGCCCATTCAGCATAGCAATTTGGACCACCAAAATTGTCAAAATTATATAAATTGGTTTGTATTGTGAATATTATCCTTTTTCTGCAATGCCCACATATTTTTGCATTTTAGCCCAAATACAGGACTCTTACATGAAATTTTTCTTTTCCTACGTCTGGTGTGGACGGACTGTGTTGTTCTTGTCCTGTGTCTCATACATGTCCTCATCTACGAGGTAAAAACAGCTCTTCTACGGTTCCGTGAAGAAATAAAGAAATGTTTTTAAAGTCACTTTTTCCTCAAACATCTAAAACACTTCACGTACGGGGAATATAACGAGCTCCAATATGTGCGTCTGTGTCTGTGTGATAGGAGGTGACCGTTGTGCGGGATCGGGGGACGGGGGTGTTAATTTATTTATGTTTAGAGACCAAATCTGGGTCACTGAAACCTTGTTGTCGTGGTCCTCCTTTTTTACCCTCCCCTTCCTCTCCCAGTATCGCCACGATCCCCTGAAAGGGAGGCATGTGTCTGTTAACAAAGCACAGATAACAACAGCGCTCTGCTCATGTAATTTATTTCAATTAGCGGCAGGCCTTAAGAGGACTGAACTCTTATTTCTCCTATCAGCGAGGGAGGAGGAAAAACAGATACCAACGCTGGTCAGATGAAGAGTCGAACAACAAAACAACCAACGCACAACAGCCACCAGGACCAAACTTACTGACAAAAACGTGACCACGTTGAACAGGAAACTGGGAAATAGTTTTGTCATTTCAGTCTCTCTGCTCCACCACGTTCACTCTGCTCCTCTTTTATCTCACAGTTTCCGTAGGTGGTCAGCGCTCCGTACTTTTATCAGCAGCAACACATTTCAGCTACTTAGGTGGTGTTTTTTTTATACTTCAGTCTCCACCAGCAGTAACAAACACGACCTCCTGTGCAGCAGAGAGAGCTGCTGAACAGGGAACCAGCGGACGGCGATGTGAGCAAAGAGCGCTACGTCCTTTGACTTTAAACAACCTTGTGATGGACCAGTAACAAACAGTAACTGGTACTTGTACTGTGTCGGGGGCTGAACATGGAAAAGAGGACGGTGGTTTCATACAGGGAAATAAACAGTGAGGACGACACGTTAGGAGTCTGTGAATCTGTGATTATTGTCATATAGCATTAAGGCAACATTAGCCCCGCCCCCATGCCTACAAAAGTCAATATGATGTCACTGTAATGTTGTGATGCTCAATATTCGTCCTATATTCTCGGATCAAGAGACAGTGTGTTGTCGCCTGTGGTAATAAAACAACGCTAAACAAATGAACATGAAAAATGACTTCTTTTTTTTTTAAATCACTGTGAATATATTTATTTTTTCTATTTTATGTTAAAGGGAGAACTTCTGTAAACTATTTATTTAAGCTGGTACATGACTTATGCTGGAGTTGAAAATAATATGTAATATGTATGTATTTTTTGTACTTTGTCTAAACCATAGAAAACTTAATATATAGATATATATATATATATATATATATATATGGAAGGTATGGAAATCATATTTAAGTCAGGCAGGAACAGAGTTGTACATTTTTTTTTAATTATTTCCAAAATGGTCAAAAAGACCTCCCTGGACATTCTAGTATTAAACAGGATATTGTTCACATGAGGCAAATCACAAAAACTTGGAGTCTTTGAAACCAATCTTCAGTCATTAGTTTGCCATATGCTCAACTATCTGTCAACATAGTAATTATCACGCGACTACACCAACTCAGATTGATTTTATGGTTCGGTTTGAGAGAAACAACAGAGCAAAGGAACGTCGTGTCTGTCAAGTTGAAGTTGAAAAGAAAAAGGGACAAAAATATCATTTTCCAAAAATGAAAGAAGTTTATCAGTGGAGTGTTAATTATATACAAGTTCTGTAATTATTGTGTTGCGAGCACAAACAGCATTCTCCTTTAAGTATTGTTAATGCTTTTTTGCACCTATTAGATGATTCTTGTCTCTTAGTTAATTTCATTATGCTAATCCACTCCTCATCCGTACGGAACCTTCGCTTTGATCCGTGTTGGTTGTTGTGATCTTCAAAGACAACGTCACCACTTACTTTATATGAATTTTACATTTTTTTAAAGGAAATCTTATGGAAATGAGGGAAGGGATCTGCATCGGTGGAGTGATTAATTTTTTATTACGCGTCTTGGTGTTTTTCTACGGCGGAATCAACCGGATGGTGCGGAATATCGCTTCACGGTTTCAGTAGGAAATCTGGGGGTTGAACTAAAGATTTCATTTGTGATGAGTAATAATTCAATAACCAAAACTCACCTCTGTTCTCCTTGTCTGAAAGGCATTAACTTTTTTCAACTCCCTCTCATTCCTCCACTTCCGCTCTCTCACACCCCCACCATTCCCAGTCTTCCCATCATAACTAGCCCTCATGGTGAGTGTTTCCTGTCTTGCCCTGACCGTTTCAACTTCGCCGCAAGGAAGCTGCCTTCTTGGAGGTGGGGTGGAGGGTGAGGGGGGAGCAGGCCGTGGGACCGACTGCAAGGTGGGGAGGGGGCTCCAAACCACCCGCAAACACGTCTGCATTATTAACACTGGACAGCGGTGCAAATCAAAGGCCTGGAATCTGTTTTCAAAAACCTGGCCTCAGGCAGTACGATGATCAAAATAAGAAGATTGAGAGACTAGTCAATTTTCTTCACGTATCACTTTAGTATTTAGATAATATTTCTTTAAGTCTCTTCAGAAATCGGACATGGAAGAAAAACAAACGTCGTGACTCAGAATATTAAAAAAACAAGATTAAAAATCCTGGAAACAGAAAAAGTCAAACTTTTAATTAATTTATTAAGTGGAAGCTTCGTAAAGGTGGCGATTTGAAGAAGCAAGATTTTGCAAATTTGTGTTATTTGTACTCTTAAAATACAATGGTGGTTCTTAAAAGTGGAGGAAAGACCGAGCTGCTACAGGGAGGGACGTCAGTATAAAAATATTATATTAAAGAAAATATATATCTATTTAATTACTAATTTTCATTAATTGAACATGTAATTATAACAGTGATTTTTTTTTTCTTCCACTTGTAAATCCCCAATTTTATACTAAAATAATTTTGGAGATAAATCTAAAATTGTTATTGTTGTGGGTTTTTTTAATCTACAAAGCCCCAAAGATACAAAGAAAACCTTTAAATCCTTTCTTATTTGTGTCATTGATGTTTTTTCCTTGGTTACAGTGTCATCTCAGAGGTGAGAACAACAGATTGCGTGCATCTCCGCTCAATGTAGCATTAGACAAACCTCAAAAAAAAAAAAAAAAATCCTCTTACATGGTAAATATCAAATCTGTTGTGTCCTGTCTGAGTGCTCAGGCATTCTGCCAGATCCACTCAGGTAATGCAGGCTGGAAGCTGACTACACAAATCTACCACCGGCTGTGCTGGGGATACCGCAGCTATAATTTTCCATCATCTATCATTTGAAAAACATACTGTGGCATGTGAAGTAATTAATTAGGAAGACAAATACGGGCAGAGAGGGAGAGCGGTTTTCCTGACGATGGGAGTTGTGTTTTGATGGATTGGACGGCAGGTTTCTGGGGCTGAAATGGAGCTTTTGGGCTTATGCATGCTGATAGTGACGTAGGGATAAGCTCTCTTTCTCTAATTCCCCCCTCTGGTCACTGCGGTCAACCTCTGACTCTTATCCTCACCAGCATTTAGTGCTGATACCAGACTGTGATGTTACTCATCTTTGAAACACTGTAAGCAGCTTTTGGTCTGAGGTGTTTAAATGGACACAGATCTGCAGAGAATTCATGTCAGAGCGGATGGACAAGAAATAAGACTGAAAATGTCTGATAGATCTGACCGTCCTGGAAGAACTGAGAAAAAAAAGATGACTTTGAACATATATGACTTATCTAAAACAGACACTAACAACTGGGTTGTGATGTATAATCATCTCTTCCAGGAGCAACGTGTTTGTTATTTTTAACTTCTTATCAGGAAACTGTTTCTGAGTCTGTGCCTGGTGATGTTGTCCTCAGTGTGCTGCACCTTGCAGTTCTCCCAACAGGTGTCCGCGGGCCTTGGTGGGTGTTGATCCAACGCCAGCTGGCTGCATTGATGGATGACCAACCACCGGCCTTTTTTTTTTTCCCTCCTCTTTTTTCCCAAGCCTGCAAAGCGAGCTGCCGATGTCGGAGAAAAAAAAAGGGGGCGAGGAAAGACTAAGGAGCGGATAGTGATCTGAGAACCGAAAACTGATTGGGTTTCAAAGAGCTTGGCACCGGTCTGCCGCAGGAGGCAACCTGCCAAGAAAAGGTTCCTGTGTACTTTCAGAAAACGGTAAATGGGAAGTTTAATCAGGGCTGCATTGAAATGGTGATTTCCCTGCGCAGACGCTCACATGGCCGCGCGTCACAAATGCATGCTGATCCGTGCGCCGTCACATAATCCTAAAGGAACACATGGCACGTTCGCACAGGTGCACCGTGTCAATGAGATACTTTTTCACATCCGGACAGATATGTAGATAGTCACGGCAATCGGAGCAACAGATGATGCAAACAGAACTGCACTACAAAACACGGCAAACCAGAGGGAAGACATTCAACAGGATTAGCAGGTCTGACTGACACACAACGTATTTATTATAAATAAAAAAGCAAAGTGGTTTGAGACGAAAAGAAACTCTTTGTCACGTGTCCGTTTTTTTTGCCGGTAAAATAACTAGCACGTGTTCCTGCCACTGCATCCACCTCTGGGGTTGTCATCGTCTGCTTCACCCGTGTGCATACATTTCTAAGCACAGTCCACTTCATCTTTTTTCCCCGACTGTGGGGATTAACAAGCCTCAGCTTTGTGCTGCACCTGACTGAACCTCTCTCTTTCCCTCTCCCTCTCATCCCTCAGCAGAGGGATAATGCCTCTTCGGCCAGCGCTATGTCCGACCTCGCCCTCAATTTGCTCGGATTTGAACTCCTGAATTATGGCTTACTAACAGCGTCTAACAGCTGGTACAAGGAGGGCTTCTCCTGCATATTTAATCGCATGAATTAAAGATGACCAGGAGGCTGCTTTTCTGGGCCCTTTTTTCCTCATCATGTTGGCACAATGAGTGAGCAAGAGTCAAGTGAGAGGTGATCGGTGTTACAGGCGGGTCAGGGTCGTCCGCTGCCCCCCTCATCAACTTACGCTTCCCTAGGAATGGGAACGATGGACGGAATGCCATCGCACTTCCCTTCACTACGACGGCGGCAGTTTGCAGGTCGTTAAAGGTAGTTGAACTTCTTATATCTGCTTCAAAATGTGTAGGAAACTAACAAACATTAAAGAAAATGTTGGGCTCACCACCCACTGGAAGACCCACGGTATGGAACAGTGTCTGCAGTGTTTAGAAGATAATGTGGTTGATCAGGTTTATTGACGTTCTTTAACATCTGTTTATGTCAAGTTTATTCACAGTTAAATCATTAACCACTGATGTTTCCGCATTGAGGAAGTTCCCATCAAAAAAATACTCACTGCTGAAGCAGATTCCTGGGTTCAATTCCTGGAGGTAACACATGAATATCTGCATGACTCCTGATACCTGAAAAAATATTGATTTTGCATCAAATTTCTGGGTTTAATTCTAGGTTGAATTCCAAGTTGTATTTTTAAAATGTTTTGTCTGGAACCATTCCTTTTTTAAAAAAAAATATCCAGGCTATAATTATAAACAATACCTTATTAATAGCACGTCATTGAGTTTCAGATGGAACCATCCCTGGTAAGAATCATGTTGGGGTCTGTGAAGATTCTCATTCATCCAGGTCATGAGATCAAAAACTTCTTCTTGGAGTTCATATCTTGGAACTTCATCAGTTTCTGGTCAAGAAGAAGTCCAGTTGCTTAAATCTGAAGCTTTTTGGACATAGTGGAGTAGAAAAACAATAAAATAAATGTTCTAAAATATTGAGAAGTCATTCCTGGGGCTGTAATTATTACAGAACATGAGTTCTGAAGCACAGTCACACATGGACGTACACCTGCAACAAAGACACACACGCACACGGAGGCGTCCCATGTGCCAGTGGTGGAACCATCCTCCACCCTTGGTGCTTCAAAGCCTACAGCAAAGTGGAAGTGCAGCCAAGGCCTGTGAGTCTCAGGTGCCAGCGGAGGTCCCAGACAGACAGCAGATGTATGGAAGGCTCCCACAGCACTGATTCCTATTAGATCTCTGCAATTACCCCACGTGACCCATACACCCCCCCACACCCCCACACCCCCTCAACCCCGACTTAAACTCTGCTTCAAATTAGCATCTGGTTCCCTGGAGCTGCAGACAGGGGGCCTCCTGTTGGTTCAGAGCAGGGTTAATGTCAGGTAAGTAAGCAGGTTGACTGGCGACCACTGCCGTCCTTGGTGGTAATTACGTTTTGACCGTTTGCCCCATGTCATTTAGCACTGGGGGGACGGAGGGGAGGGAGGGAGGGAGGGAAATCACCACTTCCTCTCCTCACCACAACACTCACCCTGTGACTCCAGAGCTTCATGAACCTCCATCTTGATATCATCTGATCTCCATTATGATGAAAGGAGCCACTTACTGTACGTCCTCTTGTTAAGTAGAGCGATGACAAGCAGGAAAAGAAAAATTAGAGCAGAAATGGAAGAGGTAGAAAGAAAGAAGGTCCACTCACTCAGGGAAGATTCTCACTCCTCCCCCTCTGTCTCTCACTTCTAATGCTGTCAATTAGAAGAGGCTCTGAATCAACTTTTTACAATAAGGATAAATTCTCACAATGCCATTTTCTTCCATTTCCTAACTAAAGTGATCCAGGCCGATGTCTCCCACTGGGTACGACTCTGCTAATAGACCCTGGTGCATCCGGTGTCAGGTCGGGATCTGAATAATCTCTGTGTAAAGTAATGTCCTCTGTTTACAAGCCATTATCTGTTCAGAGTCCCTCTCGCGTCTCCCTTTGTTACTCCCCTCTCAGTGGTAGCCTAATTGCGTTACATCCAATATGCACTCTCCTCTTTGATCACTTAGCGCCACTTAAGGTGTCTGCTAGAGTTGCTAAAAATTGTTGGACAAAAGCGAATAAAATGGGAGAAAAAAAAAAAAGAGAGAAGCACGGCTGTCCGTGGAGAGAGAAGACCTCCTTGATGGTGTTAGAGCTTTTGTTTGTGCAGGACGAAGGTGACACAGCTGGATCTGACAGCGTTCATGTCAACCCTTCAGAGTGCTATTCTCTCGAGTTTAAAAAAAAAAGACAAATGTAGCTGAGAAGACCCTCACCACAGCCCACCACAAATCCATTAAGCAGTATGAGCAAAATAATGTGACGTTATTGCAGAGTCCTGATGTTACTGTACTGAGACCGAAAGACCTGGTCCACAGGTGGTCCTGACGAGCAAACTGGGTCTGGGTCAAGGTGCGAAAGACCAATCATTTAGTACAGTGGTTCTTGACCTTGTTGGAGCTACCAAACCCCACCAGTTCCATATGCAAATTCACCAAACCCTAGAGTGAGTGGGTTTGTCTAGACCTCCACGATGTCCTGACCTCTTCGTCAGAGGCTCCACCCAAACCTTGAGATCGACCCAACGAACCCCTAGGGTTCAATCCAACCCAGGTTAAGAACCACTGATCTAGGAAAGGTGTTGGTTGATACATAGTTCTACATTTTTCCAGTTGTAGAGCATGTATTAGATTGTGCCAGTCATTTGTTCTTCTGAATCCATCCATCCATCTATATATCTTTAAGAGCTTCCCACCATGGTGTACGAAACCATCTAGATCAATGTGACCTTAGCTTTTTCATCACCTCTGGATCCCTGTCCTTCAGACGCCTCTCTCTCCATCGTCTCCCTTGTATTTTATTCCAGCTGTAGCTCTAACTACATCATGTATCCACCTCTCTCTGCCTCTGTTGACATTCTTTCACAAAATAAACTCCATCGAACCCTCTGCACATACACGCAGTATGGGCTGCAGAGGAAACCAACAACTGAAAGGTAAATAGCGCTTTATCTGTCCTGTCCCAGTAACAAGCAGCTGAGCACTTTGTTTACCCCGGTGTTGGGTGAGAGAGGCTCCGGCTCTGCTGCTGTGTTGATACGCTCCTCTCATTACCTCCCAGGCAGCCTTTACCTGCCGCTGCCTCGGGGGGAAACTGTCAAGTCCCTTGTGTTTTTTGGTGTGAAGAGGAAGAAAAATCCCTTCTGCCTCTGTGAGAACTCCTTTTCTCCTGTCTATTATCTCCACTAAGCCCCTGTGATGCCCACTGTGTAAGGACTTTTTCACTGAACTCTTTTCATGTAAGGGGTCTCAAACATGTGGCCCGTGGACCATTTGCGGCCCGTGGGATGATATGTTGCGGCCCCCACCTTGATGTCAAAGTTGTAATTTTAACAATATTTTATAGATTTCTTCTCCACAATTTATGGTAAGTCCTAAAGTTCTGAAACCCTGATTTATAGTCTCCTTCTGGTTCAGTGTTTTACACAGAATCTATGAAAAACAGATTTTTTTTTTTTTTTATTAAATGTTTTCTTTTGTATTGAACACTGAAAGCTAACGCTGCCCTTAAGGTGAGATGATAGTGTGGGTGGTGGCCCTCAACTTATTTGAGTTTGAGACCCCTGATGTAACTTCACTTTTGCTGTTCTGTGATGCCTACCGTGACTCACAACCACTGATCTTTTACCTCTGTGGAAAACAGAGAGATGAGCTGTATTAACTTGGATAAAAATAAGAGAAAATCCAAACTACAATGAAAGAATATTTCTATATCTTAGTAAAGTTGTGCTTGGCTTCAAGGCAGATAACTAATGGTTGCTCAGAGAGGTCTGATACGTTCGTCTGTGTTGGAAACCAACCAAGCACCTTCAGGTACGGCCCTGAAGAAATGTTTCGACTAAACCTTTAATCTGCTTCTCCTTCCTGGCTTTTTACTCCTCATCCTCCACCGCTGCCAGTGCAGTTAGCCGCTCCGCTCCGCTGATCCGCTGCTGCTGCTGCTCCCCCAGGAGAAAATTTGTGCATGCATACTGTACGTGAACTTTGGATAAGTAAATAAACAGCAGAGGAGCTGCTAGATAATTGAGCACAAGTTAAAATCAGCGAATCAGAAGAAGGGCAGAGGCAGTGAGGGGGAGAGAGAGAGGGAGGGAGGGAGAGAAAGGGTGAGGAAAACAGAAATGTCTTCAGTCATGGAAGCTGAGAGACAGGTAAACAGGTAAGAATAAAAGAACAATGATTTATGTTAAAGATGCCACCTGCTCTGATTGTTCTGTTTTATTATTTTTGTTATGCTTGGAGTTTCCCCTCAAAGATGTGACCCAATTAATGAACAAGCCCAACACTCATGGGTAGGAAGAAAACTAGAAAAATAAAAATAATAAAATTCAGTTTTACTAAGTGACTTCTTTAGTAAGTAGGAAGATTTATCCTTTGAAATTTTTGTTAAAGTCTAAGATGTTTTATTTTGAAATTGTATTCCTCCAGTGTGTTATTACTGGGCTACATTAACAACTGATACAGGTCTTTTTTTTTCCAATGAAAATGTTGTGGGAAAATGTTTACTGGTTTACAGGCCATGAAGCATCATTATTTTATTAAATTAAATTCTTTAATTTTAGACTTACTGAATAAAGTTATTTTTTTCTGATATTTAATGTCTTGAAATAAGGGTTTATTCAATTTTATCGCACACGAGTGGATGTTGGATGTTTACAGCTCTCCTTCCACTTAATATAGAAGCTCAGACTTTTTGGCATTAAAAATACAGCATCAAAATGTTTTTATCTTGATTTCACACTCCTTATTTGCTGACTTTCTCCAAAAACATGTAACATTTATAATGATCATTTTTTTTGCCAGTTTAAAATCATTCACTCTGGGTCATCTGATCCACACCTATATCCTATATCTCATCTCATGGGACGACGTTCTCAGTTTTTTTCTTTAACAGCTTTTGTCCTAATGGCCACAGGTTTGGTGCGACTCTGTGATATTGATGTCAATCTCTGCAAAATCTCTAGGAAAGCCAGCCATGCAAGTAATTAAAGTGGAAAATTCACCGTATTGTCAACTGGAAATCTTTAAGGATGAGAATTTAGCTCAATATCCAACGTGCTGCTCATTCCAAAGCCCAGAGTCAGCTCGTTGTGGAGGATAGAAGTGACCAAAGAGCTGTCATGCGGTAACAAAATCTTCATCATTTACCGGAACAAACACAGTGAAGAGGTTTGGATTAGATCTGATCACCAGATAGGTGTTTGTGCTGCACTGAAACAACACATTATGTGTATTGTTGGTTCCATAATATGTGGATTTTATTTCTAAGTAAACTGCTCCAAAACGGCGTCCATCAACGTCCCCACATTTAATAAGTTCAGGTTGAAAAATTGTTATAATTAGCACTTGCTTAATTTTCATCGTGGGCAAAATGACAGCGTGAATTTACATACAGCCCAGAAAATCTGTAAAAAAACATACACACTCAGAGGAGATAACATGCCTATCAGTCTCATTCATATGTTCACATCTGAGAAAAGTGCAAACATTAATATTCCGCTGAATGGAAAAGTCGATGCTGAGTCTTATCTGAGTTCTAATTGAAAATGCAGTAATGCCAAGAAAAAAAAAAAATGCTAAAATAAAACCAGGAGCCTGCACGCCTTATAACAATATCTCCACGCTGGCTAAATGATGATAAGGCTCAGGTGGCTTATATTAACCTGGGAAAATAGCGGCGGCACATTTCCTACCGTTAGAGCACCAGTGCACGTAGGCGACCGCGGTGGCGGCTGGCGGTAATTGAATTCCGTGCCGTCATACCTTAGCTCAGCTTTGGGCTTCATTGAGATTAATTACTAAGCCAGACCCCACACATACAGCATGGAGATACCAACAGCTGCAGATGTATGGTGTCTGGGACAGCAACCTCAGCAACCTGAAGAAAGACACGGGCGACCAGACAAAGGAGGAAACGGCGCGAGCGCTGATGCTATCGCCCAGTGTTGTTGTGTTACGATTAATTAATTTCAAGGTGATTATACATCAGTGAGTGCTGTGTGGCTTTTTTCTCCCTTAGAAAAATAAAAAGGGGAGTGGGAGGGTGGTGGTGGTGGTGGTGGTGTTGGGGGCAGATAAGCAAAACAATGCTTAAGGTGATATTCAAATGTTACCGGGACAGACTAATAATAAGGAAGGGTAATCTAAATATTAATTTAGGAGCAGTTTGCCTGTGCGTAATACGTCTTGTAGCACGACATTAGTAACAATAATTTGTTGCCTGTAGCTGTGTTCGCAGCTGTGACCTACAACGGCCT
Organism: Paraplagusia blochii; assembly: GCA_016785265.1. Taxonomy (NCBI): domain Eukaryota; kingdom Metazoa; phylum Chordata; class Actinopteri; order Pleuronectiformes; family Cynoglossidae; genus Paraplagusia; species Paraplagusia blochii. Next base: position 82,956 of record JAFBJS010058861.1, read on the forward strand.
ACATTTGAGTGCACAGGATTTGTACTTGAGTTCTATAGGGAGACAAAGGAAGACCTGGTGCCTTAATGGAAAAAAAAAGGAAAAGTTGGAGAAAAGTTCAGTTCTTGAAGTGAGTTATTATCATATGACTAATGCACATTTTACATAAAATGCAGGAAGAGAAACTTCAGTGGAGGAAAGACAGAAGCTCAGACATCTAGGGATGTGTGGGTAGAGTAGATCTTGATGTTTGATGTGCAACTCCGATGTCCACTTGGTACCTGTACCTGGTAGCTCCATCTCTAGGATCATTCTTCTACCAATGTCTCCACTGTCCCTCCTCTGAACATGTCCAAACCATCTCAATCTGTCTTCTCTAGCTTTTTCTCCAAACCTTCCTGTCTGTGTTGTCCCTCAAATCACCTCATTCCTGATGATTTATGAAGATGGATAGAGGTACAAAAACATAATCCAAGGGTTTTTTTTTTATAAATCTAAGAAGATAATCCAGACTACTATTCAGTTGTTATTGTTCTGTGTCTAAAATTCTATTTTCTTCGCTCTGTAACATTCATTTCTGACATAATTGGAGCTCAGAAGCAACGAAACACAACAGTTTACGTGATCAACACGTGACCCCTCTGGTGGATAGAAGGTGAAAAGAGGAAAAAAAGGTAGTGCAGCTCATTGTTCTCAGATTCCCCTCCTGAGGTCTAACAAACAGGTCTGAACCAGGATCAGGTTTTAGCAGCACCGTCACACCCCAATTTCTTTTTTACCCACAGCAACACTTGTGAGTGATAAAACAATACACACCTTTCAGCATGAAACCACACTGCAGCCAGAGGCTTACATCAGCACCGTCCCAGAGGAGCGAGTGGGCTTCAATTATCACCGCACACACTCACTTAAACATTTCCGCGTATACACACATACACAAAGTCGACTCACACACAGGATACGATCACTTCTCATAGCGGCTGACACCACCTAGTTAGTGGAGGAAACGCACGTATGTCGCGACGTAGCAAATCGGAATCTTCAGCTCACGTGATGCGTCGAGTTTGTGTTCGGAGAAGGAGTCGGGAACTGAGGTGAATCCAGGGGTTTGGAATGGATACAGTGGTGCAGTGGAGGTTCATGTGTTTACCAAAGACCTCACAGAAATACTGTAAATACAATCATTTCTGGGGAAAACTAATGAAATCGATTCAAATATATTTCCTGGAGGTTTCATATTTTGCAAGGTGAGTGGGTTGTGTGTCATGGTTTGGTATAAAAGGAGCGTCCAGATCTGGAGGTCTGGACCATCCGTCGGTCGGTCAGGTTTCATGCAGTCTATTATTGTAGGCTGTGTGAATATAGGCCACTGTGAAAACTGGAGTCAGATTAAAGAGCAGATTATTCTCAAACACACGTGCCTTCTATCCTAACATGTTAAATCACCTCAACAGGAACAAGCGCTGATCACACACGGGATAAAACATAATCCTCGATAATTAAACTCAGGACATGATGTAAAACTCCACAACTACACAGCTGGAGAAGAAAGAAAGAAAACAGGAATAAAGCCTGGTATAAAAGCTCCCATACTATGAAAATGTATAGATCGCAGATGTAAGTTCACCGTATGTCTGCAAAAAAAAAAAAAAAGAAATAAAATAAAAATATCTGTTTATGCCTAAGGTGTCTGAGCAGAAGAAAGCACAAACGTGTAAACAGAAGCTCATTAAGGCGGCAGCAGGAGTCCGTGGACACAAACGTCTGGCTGAGAACACAGAGAGGTCCACCTTGTTCGTCAATATTCTTTGTGGTATGTAGGCGTCCGATTGCAGATACCTCCCTGCTCCGGTCCCTCGCTGAAGGGGATCACTTTCATAGCTAATCGACAATATTGACAAATATCATATGCTATGAGGTCCTATTAGAGGAGCTGCAGTTAACTCTTTGTAAGCTCTGGGTGAGAACTTTGAAGAAGGTGTTTGTTTGCAGGTGCAGACGTTTCACTTCCATAAATCCATAAATATTACCTCAATTAAATCAAGGATAACTGACCAATCACAGACTAGACCACTTCTCATGGAAGGACCTAGAAGTATGTAATGATCCAGATGTTTAGCTGCAAAGATTCTGCCCTCTACTTTGGTTTTCTCTTCTTTTTTTTTTCTTCGCGTAAACTATTATGCAAGAGTGGAATTATTTGTGAGCAAGAATTATAATGCAAGTTAAAGATTGTAAAATGTTTTCGAAGGCTGGAAGGTTATTAATGAGTAAAGAAAAATGAATAAATCCTGATGTGAGGTGGAAGCAAAGGATTCTTGTTTCTTTTGATGCAAGAAGTCGTCAACTACATAAAATAATGCAGTTCTTGCCAGACACCCTTCCAGCCAAGTTTCAGGGCATACTGCATTTCCAATAATTCCACTGTTCATTTTATTAATATTTTCCAATATTTTCAATTTCAAATCAATGGTACGATCTAAAAGCAAAATTCAAGTTTTACAGCAGGGACCAACTCTGTATTTTTCCAAAATTCAAAAGTCAAAAGACCAGATTGTGACACATGAACTCTTACCTTTTTCTTTCATTATAAAACATATGTTCTTTATATTATAAACAATACTTTGCCTTGATGGGAATATCATTGTCTTGACAATGAAACCCATTTCTGAAGCCAATCCTTATTGACTTTCAATAATGTTTTGATGTAAATAAATATCTATAAAGCACATTTATTCAGTAGAATCACTTAAATTCTGTACGTTGTTTGCTTTACAAAAATGATCCGTGTGATCTACTCTGAATTATTCATATGCTGTAGCACCGACTGCCTGCGCAGTCAGTTATACTGTTCCGTATAGTAATGTGGGGAATATAATTGACTGGTTGGCAAAGGCATGTGTTAACACGTTGACAATAGATAGACAGTATCACAAAAAAAAAAAATACTATACTAATGGGCTTACAAAACGGCTCCACTCCAAGGGGTGCATACATATTTATACCCATGTCCTCTTTCATGTGTTTCTGCAAATCTTATCTCACACATCTCCTCTCAGCTGCTCACGGGCCGAGAAGCTCTTTGTATTAACACAGACTTGCACCGTTCAGGCTCCATTTGGTCCTTTGGAGCCGACACCATCTCATATCAGGGCACAATTTGACCGTGAAGAAAACGGGGGATTAGACCTGCAAAAGTGTGACCTGCTCTGCATCTGACCTGCCAAATCAGTTGACTTATATTCATATCTCACCCTCGCTCCCCACTTCCTCACACATTCCCTGCCCACTCTCCCCTGGGTGGGCGCAGATAACCTGAGATGAGGGCGAAAAAGAAAGGAAAGGAGCAGCCATGCAGGTCCTGTACGGTACAGTTGGTGCTCGCGGGGGCCCAAAGCAAAGCCAGGTTCTCTGTTTTCCCTGCTAAATCAATAAAGCAGGGTGGGGTGGTGGTGGTGGGGGCTCTGGGGTGCCCTGACTAGCCATCTGGACTCAAATCCAGGGGCTCAGGTTGTCCCCTAGGCTCCCCCCGCCTTCCAACCCAGGCACACAAGGACCTGGCACTAAGTTAATCGTCCTGCCTTTCCCTTTCCCTCCCCCCTACGCTCCCCCCAAATGGTCTCACCCTCCTTTATCATCCTCCTGCCTTCTGTCCCTCTCCGTACACCTTCCATCTAATCTGGCCGGCTGCGACTCAAATGTCAGGCCACCTGGGAAAGGCAGCTGTTGGACTGCAACGGGAGCCGCGCATGCTGCCCTGTGGTGCTCCTCCTGACGGACTACGTCCATTTCCTCCCAAACTGGTAGCATAAAAACTTTTCTATTTTTTTAATTGTAAAAAAATACCACAGTGGACAATGTATGTCCACAAAAATGCAAGTAACTGAACCAGATACAACCCTGTCCCTGTGTGTCTTTCATCACATAATTATTCTGATTCATCAGCTGTAATTGGTGGCACCATCATCTTCCTCCTCCCCAGCACCGTCATCATCATCCGCTGGCTCATTCACAATGTGCAGCACAGCAGGTTATAAATCTCCAAGTACAAATTACAGCAGGTACAGACGTCTGTCATTTTCCTGTGGAGGAAGGAAGGAGGGCCAGCAAATGGAGAGGAGCGATTTTAATCAATGCATCACCAAATAAAGATCCATCTGGATCCACTGAAAGAAGGAGGAGGCGGGGGAGGTCGGGGGAGGAGGGGAGTTACAGCTTTTGACACCAACGTGTGGCCATTGAACGTGCGTCCCATTACTAGTATATGATACAATCTAAGAAGGAGAAGAGGAGGAGAGGAGAAACCCACCCATCCAAAAGAGAAGACCCCCCCACCCCCTCCCAATCATTCAGTGATGATTTGGGACGACATCCAAACATGAACACAGAGCAACACTCAGGAGAAAAAAAAGCTGAGATTTGTTTGGAGGGGATTTGAATACAAAAAAACAAAAAAAAAAAAAGACAAGAGAAGGGAGTGAGATGGAGAAAAGAAAGACCAGAAAACACACCGACGAGGAAAAACTGGGTCCGCTCCACGGGGAAATAGGAGCAGAAAGGTAGCAATCAATATTGAAACACAGAAATTAAGCATTTAAATCGGTAATTAGGGAGCAGGCACGTTCTTTCACACCTGTACGCCACCGAGGCTGCCAACCTCGGCGCATCTGTTTCTCTCCACCTGCCAGACACCTGGTATCATTTCAATGGCGCTTGATTGCATTCAAACGCCAAAGACTCTTTTAAGCTTCTTAGTGAAGCCCCTCCTCCCCGCCTCCTCCTCCCACCTCCCATCCTCCTCTTTCTCCTCTGCCCCTGCTCAAACATCCCCCTCCTCCTTGCATTATTTTGTATTTATTTGTATCTGTTCATTCCAATGCAGGTGCCTCGCAGTAATACTCAAGTGTGCCATACATGAGTGATTCTTTTATGCCTCAATTCCTGCATTTGTCATTTTGGCAAAAGCCAGAGGATTAGAGGTTTGCATGTGTACCTCCCTTTTTAGCCTCTTCTCCCCTTTCTTTCTTCTTTCTTTCTTTCTTTCTTTTTTTTTCTCTGTCTTTTCTTCTGCACATTTTTCTCTTAACAACATCCTTCCCCATAATTTGCATAACAAATTCTTGAACCCTAAGGTGGTCAAAGAGGACAGTTAAATCCTCTCTGCTTGACTTGATCTGTGTTTGCATTAGACTTTTGATCTTTGACTCAGCTCCATCACAGCAGATAAAACTGCAGCCAGAGTAAATGATATTTATACCAAAATCTGAATATTTCAGTTTTTTTTCTCCTTAGTTTTGTCTTCTTTTTAATTAACATTCCAGATTTAATCAGCATCTAAATTTTTAATTGACAATTTAATTCTTGGTCATTGATGAGAGCAAAAAAACATCACAATTTCTCGAGTTTAATGTCCTTTCATGTATTAGTAAAGATAGTATCTGTGAAGATTCTCATCTTTATCCATCCATCCATTTTCACCAGTCTCCACAACTGACGTCCAAATCACATTACACCACCCCATACCTTCTTGCGGGTGGTGAACCTACTGTGAACCAATCAACCCAACTGGGATTCAAACCTGCCCAGATGGTGAATCCCCATATTTATCCAGTTCATGATTCTGAAAGGGTTGATTTTTATTAAAGCAATGCAACTTTTTTGGAGCAATGCAACTTCATCAGTTTCTGTTTTCCTTACAAGATAGTAAACAATGTTAACATCATTCTTGTTTGTAGCCATCAAGGAAAGCATTTCAGGAATTCCTCCAAACTTTTTTTTTTTTCTTTTCAGAACTCTATTAATCCCTGTCCTCCTTATCCTTCGAAATTATGCCTCTGTATTTAACCCATCACTGTAATGATCAAGGAGCAGTGTGTGGGGACCATACTAAGGGCATCTCAGCGGTAACTTGGCAGGAGAGGGATTCAAACCGGGGACCTGGCGGAGTTAAGTTAAATTCTTACTTTAGAACCCTCAAAATGACTTTCTTAACTCTTTATTTTGTACCAATGTTAAACCCATACTGTAACAAAGTTGAAGGTAATGTGTGATGGTCAAAAATCAAATACTGGAGTTATTTGATTTTGGAATGAATGACCTAATTATGACTGAGAATCTACACAGACTCAACTCAAGGTGAGAGAACAGGGTTGACTTCCTGTTCAATCAGCGTATTTATACATTATAAAAATGGGGAAGCTAACGTTTGGATGGCGACTCCTCCTAATCTTTACCCAGTTGCTAAGCAATTCGATGCTTCATTTACATATGAGATTTCTATGGCCCATAAACCTCAGGTAATGCTATTACTTCCAAGAATGAAGGCGCAGCCTTGCAAATTAGGTTTTCATTTGTGTGCTTATTTATTTTGGATTGGCAATGCCCGACATCAAGCCCAGCCACCTGAGTCACCCCTGACCAACCCCCAGGCCTCCCTCCCCTGAACCCCGTACTTTCTCCCAGCACAGAAAATTCAGAAAGCCAACCAGGGATGTCAGATGAAACTTGGCCCCCGGCTGCACCATGTGCAACTGTAGCAAATTTCCAGAATTCCCTCACTTTTCCCCCCGTTCACCCCATCCCTGGAAACTAATGGGATCATTCTGATTCAGTTACGGAGATTCAACAGTTAGAGAGCTGCCATCTGGGTTTCTGTTAACCTGAGTCAGATGTGAGGCTGTCGCTACTGCAAGGTACAGCAGCTTGGTTAATGATTCTTAATCTTTTCTTTAATTAAATTGTGCAGCCAACCTTAAAAATCTATCTTAATGCAAATGAGGAACTCCTTTTTTTGGCATTTGCTTACCGTAATGCACTAATAAGGTTAATTTAATAAAAATCTGTTCCAGTTTTTAGAGATAATTGCATGTTTTCTTGATGTACTTTGTACCGAGCAGGCAGAAAATGTTTGTTTGTGGAAATGGCGTAGGGAGGGAGAAGGAGCCCCCAGGATGAGCCAGGGGGAGATAGACCTGCCATGGATAATAGTATCCTTGTGAACTGAAAATCCATTTGGCCCCACAGCGGTGCGCCACTTCAATCCACACTAACGATGCATGTCACACAATAAAGGAGGTAAATGTGTGTTCGACATAAAGGTGCGGGTGAGGAGCCAGCGTTTCCCAAAAGGCCTCGCAAAATAAACAACTTTGAATACAGTGGAAGGGGCTTTTTTTCCCCTAGTAATATTAATACTACGTCCTCAAAAGCCTCTCATACGACATAAGCCACAAAATAAGATCACAAAACCTGCTTTACCTAACTGTAGTCAAGGATATAGAGGAAAATGAGGTATCACACCAGAAGGACCTGGTAATGTACGCCCGTATGACACACAGTATGTGGAAGCGCAGGGTAATTTAAAAAATGCAGGTTTTAATGAAATATTCACAGACAACATGCTTAAGGTACCAAACCCAATCTGAATCTCTTTAATTATTTATAAATACAGCACAAGTGATGCCTGATACTTCCAGCGTGGAACACCCCGCCCCGAGCTCCGCGGCTCTAAATTAACGTTGCTTACCAGTCCTCCAAATAAACTGGAAATATACCCAGCATGCTTTTTCACGCACTGAGGCAAGGAAAGGTAAATTATGTCTCTAATTACATTCGAACCCATGCTGTAGTCACATTTTTCAACCCCTCTGAATATTGCTTAATGCAAAGGAAGAGGATGTTGAGTTTCTGCCGTTTCCTCGTGCAAGAATTAAACCTCGGGAAAACATGACTTTGTAACGTTAATGAATAATTAAAATAGAGGTCGTTGTAAAAGTGAGTTTTTTTTTTCTTTTGTATTTGTTTGTCCCCTTCTACAACCAAACCCTGGTTAAAGGAAAAGGTCTTTTCACAGTTCTGATTCATCAATCTTGCATCACCACTGCTCCGTCTGCCTCATGTTATATTCAACTACAACTACTGTTCCTACAACCAATCTATGCCGTTAGCAAAAGGAACGGGTCGGTAGTGCGGGTTTTTTTTTTTTTTTTTTTCCATCTATTAAAAACACAGACATAAAGTCAGCGAAGACCGAAGTTCGCAGCATGCCAAATACTGCAGCAGGCCCAAAAAAACATTAATTAGATTACATTAGCTGCAAAGGCTTAAAGGGGATTAATGTTGAGTAACGTGTGCACTCAGAAGCAGAAGATAGTGTACCTGCATGTGCTTCAGACCTGATTAGCTCCCACGGCAGTGAGCTGCGAGGGGTTTGATGGCTCACATCCTCCTGTCTACCTGGCAGTTTACAAGTAATCTCTCCATTGTGCTTATGGGAGAACGTTAGATTTAGACGTTGATGTGTTCGTCTCAGCTGTCTGCAGAATAACACACTCATGCTGCATCTCTTTTTTTCCCCGTCTCTTACTAGTTCGGCCCCTTCTGATGTTCCTTGGCAGCAGCGTAACCAAAAGGTGTTTGCGTGCGAGCGTGTGTGTGTGTGTGTGTGTGTTTGTGCACAGCTCACACTCACATGACACATTTTCAAAGCGGATTGTAATAGGTGAATCACTGCAGCGTATCCCCGTATCCTCCCTGGCGGCGGCCCGCTCTGGCAGAGGAAGCAGGAGGCTCGTGTCAGGAGACGGGAGCGGGTGGTGAGCATGTCGGAGGCTCCTCGTCATTGTTGGCGTTGTCCAGGGCGACAGCTCTCCAGCGGATGGAAGAAGACATCCGTCAACGTCTGCTTGGTGTTTGTTTCTTTTGGCAGCAGGGAATTTGGACGGCGCAGTCAGGCGCTAGTTAATTTTCAAGAAAACGTTGTTCGGAAAAACTACAAATAAGGAGGTCAGAACCAGGTGTTAGGTGCCTAGAGTTCAGGATTATCAGCCCACTCACACACTTTACTTAGGGGATTGTGGAAATATTATTAGACCATCAAGTTATAAGGTGCAATCCACACAATAACTTCAAGGCACTGATGTCAGACAAGCTCACTAACAAGTCTGACAATTGAAAGTGGAGGTGAGCCTCCAGGGAGGTGGAGGAGAGAATGAAAAGGGCCTGTTGGCGAAGTAAGCGCTCTCCCACCTGCCACACACTCAGTGAGGAGGAGCAGCGTACACAGCAAAGCTCTCCTCGCTCTTCCTTTAACAGTGAATAAAATTGACTCACTCGTGGTGTGGCACGCAAAGGTGCGGAAGCCGGTAGCATCACCTAAGCGGAGGCGTGCTGATCACACATTGGTTTAATGAGCTTCTAAGAAGGTCTAAAATAGCAGACCCCCCTCCCTCGTCCTCCCTCAGTTCTCCTCTACCTATATCCATCTCCTCTAACCCCCCTTGGTGCCTTGTCAGGCGAAGACTCACTCATTTGCGGTTCCGGCTGTCATCCAGAGGGAAGGGGTGAAGTTGAGAGAAGGTGCCGGTTAAGTTGATAAAGTAAAGTTTGGAATCAAATGAAGAAGAGAAACAATTATGAAGACAGTTCTCTGGTATTAATGTTGATGAGAATTAAAGATCACAAAAACTTAGTCCCAGGGTGACTGGGTTCAAAACTGACACAGTTGGTACCAGAGGCTCAAGGATAAGAGATGTGGACGATCTTCAGTCCTGGATGTGGACGATCTTCAGTCCTGTAGGTGAGACTTCACTAGAAACTGCTGTGCTATTTTAACAGCCATAACAGAAGAGACTAAAATATGCAAAAAAAATTGAGAAATACTTACATGGAGACATATAAAAAATATAAAAAATACAATTTAGTCCTAATGTCAGGAGGTTGGTTTTCAGATCCTGTGGTTATTATAGGGTTTATTATTTATGTGGCAGTGATGGCTTAATGGTTAAGGAATCAAACGGGGGTCCCGAGGGTTCCAGGTTCGATTCCACCAACTGCCAGGTTATGACTGAGGCGCTGCCCCCCCTCACTGCTCCCCAGGTGTTA
>JAFBJS010058862.1:0-27660 GCA_016785265.1 Paraplagusia blochii
AATTAAGTGTCTTTAGTAAAAAGCAATCTACTTGTTGAGCAATAATTTGCAAAAACCTTGCATTGATTGCGTGACAATTTTCTTAAAAAAAAGATAAGAAAGGAAGAAGAAAAGAAGGAAGGAAGAATTATGGTGAAGCATTTAAGGTGATTCAAAGTATAATTTAATCTAGTTGTTGTGCAGAAATAATTCACAGCATTTACTAATAAAAACCTGCAATCTTCCTCAGTCACCCAATCTCAAAAGGTCTTGAATCCAGGCACAGGTTTGAAGAAAAGGAACACAACAAATACAACTACATTTGCCTAAATCTAGCAGGAAGTTCAGAATAAAAGCATGTCAAGAATGCTTAAACTCTGGCAAAGATTCTAAAGAAGTTTGTACAACCGTCACCAAAGAAACACCATTCAGACTGTGATGCTGGGCTGTGGCGCCGTCAGGTTTTGAGGCTTCTGGCATGAGCTTTCACAAGAACCTGTTACTGTAGCACAAAACCTCCAGGTTTTTGCTGAGGGGGGGTTGGAGATTAGAAGGTTCATTTATGGTCAATAACAACTCAAATCAACAATCCAGTTAAATTATAAATTTTAGAGAGACCTCAGACTCAAGTCAGTATTCTACATTATGACTGATGAACCTGGGAATTTAAAGTATGCTATGGTAGTATTAATATAATACACTGTAGATCAGGGAGTCTCAAACTTATATAAGTTGAGTACCGCCAATTGACAAAATAAATTTTTTTAATAAAAAAAAAAATCAGTTTCCCATAGATTATGTGTAATTCAACACTGAACCAGAAGGAGGCTGTGGATCTTGATTTTCACGTACTTAAATTTTTAACTGAGATTTTTAATTTAATTTAAGGGTTTTGAGAACTATACGATTTACCATAAAAAAGAAAACAAATCTAAAAAATATTACAAATTCAACTTTCACATCAAGGTGAGGGCGGCAAAATATTGTTCTATGGGCCGCAAATGGCCCACGGGCCACGAGTTGGAGACCCCTGCTTTTGATGGCTTAAAATAATAACCCCGGTTAACAACATACTAGTTACAGATTTCTATTTCTACTTTAGACTACTTTTCTTTAAAATCTAAAATCTTCCTCATGTTATCTTAATTTTATTTGGGAATATACCCATGGTTTTAATGGTGGTCTGTTTCCTCAAATTACCGAAAGCATAATTAACACTGAGTGAAAATCAAAGTGTCCTCTGTATCACCTTGTTTGTCTTGGTTGTGCGTGTGATCAAGAGCAGTGACCTCAAAGAGATGGATGCATGTAGAGATCCGTCTTGACACGTATTATTCATCACCGTTGACACCTAATTCTCTTAACAGTAAAATCCATGTAAACAAAATTGGGAAAATTGATGCCACAGCAGTATTTGATACCACTTAATGCTGCAGCATATAAATTACATTATGTCGTGGACACGTTGTTACACTTGTCCTAAATGTTGGTCATCAGCAGTGATGTCATACAAAACTTTAAAAAGATTGCAATCAAGTGTGTTGCACCGAAGAGCCCTCTAGTGGTGCAATTCTTACACGGAGCTATTGACCCACAGTTTTACTGATTGGCACAGATTGAAAACATCATATTTGGATTACATTTACTCTTTTCCTGTGTATGTAGAGGTCTTGCACCATTTACTTACACCAGCTTTTTCACGAATAAACTGAAAGAGTTGTTTGACACATTGATGGCCTCAGTGATGACCTTGCCTGAGACGTATCTCTAGGTCCCAGTCTCTGAGACAATGTTGATTTCTGGCCTATGCTTTTGGTAAGGTGGCCTTTTGTTTTTGTAGTATATAATACTCATACTCACTGAAATGTTAAGGAGTAATTTACATTAAATCAGTATGTTTTATTACAAGTTAATGGAACATCTCACTCTTCTCCTTTTGGCTTGTACCTCTCTTAGGGGTTTCCACAGCAAGTCAATGTTTTCCATCGCCCCCTGTCCTACCAACTACCTCCATGTCCTCCCTCACTGCATCCATTAATCTCCTCTTTGTCTCCTACCTGGTAGCTCTACATCTAGGATCATTCTTCAACCATCTCAATCTGGCTTCTTAAGCTGTATCTCCAAACCTTCCTGTCTCTAGTGATCTCATTCCTGATCCTGTCCATCCTTGTCTCACCTAAAGAGAATGTCAACAAATTGTTGGAGGAAAAAAAAGCAATTTAAATTGTAGTGATGGTTTGGATTTTCAGTCATGCAAGAACTTTTTTATAGATTTCACATCGGCTCCTACAAAAAAAACAAAAACAAACTACATCCTAACTGTTGCTTTAAGTGCGTCTCTCACCCATGCTTTAGAATTCCCATTTGCCATCCTAACCCCACTGTTGCTGACCAGCCAAAAAAACTAAATTTGTCATGGCCAGGATGCCTTCAGGTGGTGAAAGCCGATCCCGCACAGACCCATGAGAGCTTTGCTGACTTGACATCAACTTTAAAGCCTGAAAGAAAAAAAACAAACAAAAAAAAAAAAACAGACTCTGAGCCGTTTGGTTCTAAACTCGTGTATCGTAGCTTTTAATCGTCTGCCTTCATATTGTCGCCCTGTTATCGATTCCTTGTTTATGCTGCGCACACAAACTTCGGCACGCAGCGGGGGAATATCACTGTATCTGATGACTTCCCATCGACACGGTTCATTGTCTGTAGCTCCCAGCAACACTTTTTTTTTCCTGCAGGACCACATTATTGTTCTGCTTACAGCTGCTATACATTTGCTTTACACGCACAGACAAACCTGAGTCGACCGGGGCCGGTGGGTTGTAGACAATGCGGTTCAAAAAAAATGTAGAGTCTGCATTTGTTTTAAAAGGGAACGCAGACCATCCTTCATTCCTTTTGTCCATCCATGAAAACTTGAATTGATTTGGGATCATTGCATAGATAGGCAGTTGCCTGCTGTTCGCCACGTTTCGAGTTACAGATTTGGAGAAACATTGTCTCAAGAAAATGAAAGCATTTGATTGTTATCTTCATTTCAGATGGTTCTTTTTCTTCGCCCTGTGCAGTCATTCCTCATTGTTCTGTGTACTGAGTCTTTGTGAAGGTACCCTCATTAACCTTCTTCTCTCTCCGCGTTCCAAGCCTCCTTATGTTTGAGCACGGCAACATGTTAAAAATAGTCCTCATAATTATGAAATGCTCAGACAGTTCAGCTTTATAAAATCTTCCCTTTATTGTCCTCACATGCAAGTCCATTATATTATTATAATTGTACTTGTTTCTTCTGGAACTTTTTTTTTTTTTTAACACAATTTAACACAAGGACAGAACAAAAGCAACAGCTGCTTCGCCTCGACACAACAGCACAATTATAAAACCAGATGCAGGCGATTTACTGAGGACGACGCCCGTCCGTAGTTTAACACTACATTTATTGGGAACAGTCCTACAGCTGCATGCATGTGGTGGCTAAGTTTCCAGATATCTTTCCAGATTTGTGTCTAGGTTGTAAAGGATGAGTGTTAAAAAACGTTTTATGTTTGAGCAACTAAATTATTCCTTGTGTGAGAATTTAGGATCTGGCACCTGTTCCACATGCCTGAGGTAATGCGTTTGGTCTCAACTATTTTTGCAAGAATGTTACGTATAAGGTTTCAAAATAAAGAAGAATAACTAATAGAGGAATAGATATGCCCCTCTATTATTATTAGGGGAGTCTCTTTTCTCCTCTCCAGACCCCCATGTCCGTAAACTGGACTCAGGACTCCAAATCATGGCCCAACTCCCCTAAGGCCCAGTCTGTCTTCTCGACCCAGGCTTTTGTTTTGACACTTTAAAGAACCTTAGTGTAGATAACCTGCATAGAAAAATGTAATTATATATTTTTTTTCTTGCTGCCCGCCTGTTCGCCCTGGGTGAGGATCCCCTCCTCGTTCACCATAAAGTTTTTTTTTCTTTTTTTTCCTGTCTGGGTTTTTTTTTTGGAGTCGTTCCTCAACTGGTGTGAGGTCCAACAGGACAAGACGTATTTTCCCGTTAACTTGATCTTGTTTATTATACATAATTGTTTGTAGAGTGCCTTGGTATTACGGTTATGATTTGGCACTAAAGATACATAAAGTTGAAATAACGTCATGTTTAATTTTAAAATACAATACATGTTAGTAGTAAAAGAAAATACCTAAAAAGATTATTTGGCCAATTTTTCAATGGTGTCAATGCATTTATAACAGTCACCATCTACTGTTTGTTTAACGATTTATTTCTTTTTAGTAAATAACTCTCTCAGAGGTTTTCCCATGGCCTCAAAGGTACGTCCCATTGCAAACCCGCCTTTATTAATGAGAGAGCTCGGTTAATGGTAAGGAGAGTCCACCGATCCTCAGAGCTCGGCTCGTTTGGAAGCACAGACAATAAACTCCACGGAACGTTCTTGAAAAACTTTAAAACGTTGCTTGTTCCCCCGCTCTCTCATTTGCATTTTTTGAAGGATCATGAGCAAAAGGCACAAAAAAAAAAATTAGCAACCCATAGAAGCATGTGAAATCTCTAGGGCAGCTGAAGTGCTGTTGCGGCTGCAGAGTGGGAGCACTCCCGCCTCCTTACCCTCCTCACCCCATGTGGCGGAGGTCCTGCTATTGAAACCCAGAGTCATTAATCACTGGGATCTTTTCAGCTGTCAATACATACAAAAAGAAACCACACAACACCACAATGGTGTCTTAAGTACAAAGTTTTTTTTTTTTTTTTTTTTTCCCTGTAGCAGGGGCAAATATAGTTCACAGGGGATTATTGTTTACTCTGTCTGGTGCACATCTCACCCGGCATTTATATAGAGCTTATCTCCTGGAGATATCCTCGTCTGAACATGGTCACACTGTCAGTAAAAAGTCTCAGATTTAGCAGGAAGTGTATTTTTCAAGGCGCTACATTCTCTTATCTCAGAAGTCAACAGATAAGTGAGAGGCAAAGAGGTACAATCTCGCAGCGCCAAAAGATAAGGTGTTCAGATCATGACACTCGGTAGAAGTGAGAATATGTTCTCACGTCGCAAATGTATCGCAATCTTCATTTTAGTCACTGACAGGTTTCGACCACTTCAGGCCTTTGTTACAGTTACAAAAAGAAACTGAAATGTGAACAGTATATAAATACTTTGGAGAGAGATCAGAGACAAGAGGTACTCCCTCACATTAATGATCAAGGTTAAATACAGTACTGGATATATCACTTTACTCCTTTATACTTTGTATCATAATACTGTATATCAATACCTGAAGCCCAAATAGCACAAAAAACAGTTACTAACATTTTGTAGCAGTTACAACTTCCAGTGGGCTCACCACCCACACGGGATTTGGGCTGTAGCTGTGGAGACTGCTGCCCCTGAATCCTGGCAACAGATAAGGTGCATATCAGGGGTCTCAAACTCACGGCTCGTGGACCATTTGTGGCCCGTGGAACGATATTTTGCGGCCCCTACCTTGATGTGAAAGTTGAATTTCTAATGATATTTTGTAGATTTGTTTTCCGCATTTTAGGGTGAATTCTATAGTTCTCAAAACCCTGATCCACAGCCCCCTTCTGGTTCAGGTTTGTATTACACAGAATCAATGGGATTGATTTTTATTACATTTTTCTTTTGCATTGAGCACTGAAAGCTGACGCGGCCCTGCGGTGAAATGATAGTGTGGGTGGTGGCCCTCAACTTATTTGAGTTTGAGACCCCTGGCGTACATACAGTAAAACTCTTAAAATTCTATTAGGATTTGCTTAGAAAATATTAAAAAAAAAGAATGTAACCCTTTGTCTAACTATACGTAACTGCACCAAATGAGAACATCAGTAATTTTATTTTTCTAATAAAAATTATTAAATCTTCAATCATCTCTGTAGTATGAACTTAGTCTAAGCCTTATCAGGTGGAGTTGTTTTTTCTTTTTTTTTTCCATTTTTGGAATGATCTCTTGCTGTTCAGCTGTGCATCACAGGCTTCCACAGATTTATTTTAATTAATACAGACAGACTTAAAAATGTTCTTCAACCTTCTTCACTTCATACACTTTCATGCCCTCCTTCACAAACTCTATGAAGCTTATTCTGGATCTCCTTTTTCCTCTTCTGCCTGTGAGTTTTGTCTCCAATATATTCACTATCTCTGCTGAGCAGATGTCCAAACCAACTCAACCTTACCTCCGCCGAGTTATCTCTAAACTGCTCAACCTTAGCTGTCTTTTTTTTTCTGTCCATTTCAGTCCATTTTCTGTCCATTTCAGTCCATTTCGATCGCTCTGTGAATGTCTCAGCATCTTTAACTGCTCACGTCAGAGGGCTTCAACAGGAGGCTCTTGACCCCCTCAGTAGAAGACCTGGGATTGAATACCGTCACTCAATTGTTCTCAGCATTTCTGATCAGTATCCTGTATGTGGATGATTTGTTGGCATTTGGTGCAGAATGTAAAAATAGGCATTTTGACTCATTTACTTCAGCCACGTGTGATGAAACATAAATATAGAATCTGTATTACATGGATGGATTTGTTCTAAATACAAACATGTTTATAGACAGCCCGGTTACATTTAAGACATAATTTTATTTAATATATACCAACAGCTGCTCTCTGCTCTATCTTTTCCCACCAGCTGTCTCACCGTCACCTCCTGTCTACCTGAAATGCAACATTTATTCCCACCATTGCTATTTATTTTTTATTTTTTTTGTCTTTTGATGTTCACATTTCTTTTCAACATTTTCAAGCTTGTTACCACATACTGGTCTCTCATTAGAGAGTAGAGTTTCATGTGGATTTTATTGATCTAAGAAGCTTCTTGTGACTGATCTCTGCCTGTTCACAACCACTGTACACGAAATGGAGCTTTGAAATGATTCCTGTTATTGTTTCAACACTATCATGAATCACCGTCCATTAATTTGTTGCACCACCTCCCTGTACTTCTCTGCCACTCCAGAACCGCCTTTTGCCCGGCAACGGCTTGACTTCAGTTAATGTATTTATCAAATTAGATGTTGTATCCGTGTATAATAAATACAACAATAAACATATATATTATTATTACATCACAAAATAAATTTATGAACAAAATATTCCTATCATATTTGCCGTGATGTGGGTTTTTGTGTCTGCAAGGAAAGAAAAGAACAAGCCACTCAAATCCCCGGTGCTACAGCATATGTGACATGAGTAGATGTGTATTTCAGATTCTAATCCTTGCAGCTGCCTCGGCGTGGATGTAAGATTTGTTTTGGAGTGCCGTTGATTTGTAACACGTCGACAACAAATGTTACGGAGGGACAGCTGCCTCTTTTAAAGACGCTGGAGGCTGTGTATTTCAATAGGGTACATAAAAAAAAGGATATTTGTGGGAGACCTACACCGTAAACTTTATAGCTGGAAGATTTGTTGTGCCACATTGTAATAAATTTAATCCTGTGCTACCTTGTCCCTGCCTGTGCCCAACTCTGCATGGGGGATCATGCACTTGCATAGTATTTATTTTCACAGGGGTCTGATTCATGCAAGTGTGTATAATCTGGATTTGTATAACTGTAAATCATGTTTTGTCACAGTCTCTGAGGAAGTTCTCATTCTTCCAGATCATGATACCCAAGGAGTTTAGTTGTAAACTTCGGTTGAGGAACAAAATGTTTTTTTCAATCTGAGGGGCCGCTGGCGCCGCCCAAATCACATCGCTCCATATTGTGAGCCTTCCTGTGGGTGATGAGCCCACAAGACGTTATGTGGGTCGGGATGGTGCTTTGCCCTGTGGACCAAAGTCCGCTTCCTTAACCACTAGGCCACTACTGCTGCCTATTATATGCTGATAATTATAATAATATTAATCATATATCTAGTCCAGCCTTGCCTTCATTTGTATTTGCTTTGTTTTTACCTTGCAGATCCACTGAACTGGCGGTGTAATCCACATTTGATGTTGAAAATAGCACGCTGGAAGCCATGGAAGTGAAGGAACGAAGACCTTACCGCTCGCTCACCGCTCGGCAGGATGTGGAGCGTCGCTACACCAGCTCCTCAGCAGACAGCGAGGACGGGAAACCCAACTCCAAATCCTACAGTTCCAGCGAAACGCTCAAGGCGTTTGACCACGACTCGAGAATGGCCTACGGGAGCCGCGTTAAAGAAATGGTCCATCACGAAGTGGATGAGTTCAACCGTCAAGGTTAGATGGTGTTAGAAAAACTCTGATATAATACATAGAAGGAGTTGATTGTCGTTAATATCAACAGTACATTAGCAATCCACGGCAGCATGGAAATGCCATTTATTAGTTTAAGCATACATAACTCCCTGGTCTCGATGTATGCACCACTGCCTCTTTATTAAGGAGTCTCTGGGTAATTCACACTCAGCCACTGCAGAGGTCACTCTCCATAGTTTCACTATTAACAGCAGAGCCCCCAGGCTGAAGTTAGAGTGAGAACATGAGAACTCTGCATCATCCACATCTTCAGCGTTTACCTTCTCCACTTATTCAGTAAATTGTTTAAAAAATGAGGACAGTCTTTGACATAAAATAAATAAACATTCCAGAGGGGGGGAATTTGCTGACATTAATATATTATTAAGCAGTAATGTGGGGCGAGTGTTGATAAACAGAGTGCATGCAGTTTGTCCTCCCTCTACTGCAGGCGGTTCCTTTTTTTAAACAAAGCCAATGTCATTGCGTGGACTGTGCTACAACAGCATTATTGTTCAATGCAAATGTCATCCTGTGAAACTAAACTTTTCATCGTCAAATCCTACTTACCGAAACAAAAGTCAGTCAACAATATCATTATAAACTGAAAAAATAAAATAAATAGATTGTCAGGATTAGTGGTGGTCGTTGGTCTCTGAAAAAGATTACTCTACAACAAAGTATATAAATGAAAATAATGCTTTCCAGAAACAAATCTTCTTAGAATTGGATAATTCCATTAGTTGCTGAGGATTTCCAGGTATCATTTTTTATAGAATTATTTTCCATCTTGACTGATTTAAATGATGCCAAGCACCAGCTCTTGGACTGTTTCATGCCGATGATCAGGTTTTGCCTTTTGGCTCACCCATATGAAAACATTTTTTTTTTTTCATGGCTCAATGTTCTCCAGCCGAATGGACAAAGCAGTGATAGGCTGCAGCTGAGGCCTGATTCACTGAGAGGCTAACGCACATCCATGTGCTTCAAATCACTGCTGTGCTTTGCATAATGTTTAATGTTCCAGGTCCATTCAACCTTGTGGCTAATAAACACTCTGTACCGTCTTAATTTGAGCATCACTGTTTCTGATGAGGTTATAGTTTGGGATTGGAATTATGTTCAGATTAAGGTTGCAAAAGGTGAAAAATAAATCTATTTAATTTATGGAAACTTTTCTTGCAAAGTAATGCTTGGGAATTTTGGAAATAGAAACCAATTTAGCATTTTCTTTATTTATATTCTCCAACTTTACTCTTATAATTGTCTGTGATTTGGTAATACAGCCTAGGAAGGGTCGATAAGAGTGTAAATAGTACATAATTTGTCGTTAGTTTTATGTTTGTATATATAAATGTGTTGAATTGGGTATTGTATGTTGATACAACATCGAATATGATAGATACATTGACTGAAATCCATCTTCTGGAGTGGCAGAGAAGTACATGGAGATGGTGCAACAAATGTGAAAAGGTGAAATATTTGCGCAAATGATTTGAATGATTCTGCACTTTGCGGAATTTCCCTTTTCAATCACAATTGAGGGGGATATAATATGTTACACTCTTAAATGGTCAATTAATATTTAACTTTTGCAAGTTGAACAGTATTTCCATTGCAGATCAAATATGTTAGTATACATAGTATTATATAAAAAAACCCAAAACATTATGTCATAATATAATCCATGGTGTCAATAGTCTTGTGATTTGAGCTCTGTGAAGTAGTGTATGTGTGTCCTTGTGATAAATCTGTTTGTTTTGGCCAATATATATTTACTACAATAATCTATCGTTTACAACATTCCAAGTCGTACTACTCGAACTCGCAGCACGCCGATGGTTTCTTCTATCTTTGTCTGTTTCAGTTTCCTGTCGTCTGACTTAGGTTTTTTATCTGTTCAATCCTGCCTCGTTATTCTCAGCTTTTCCCGCGTCTGCTCAAACACGCCCACTATGCATTGGTGCGAGTGGGGCTCGCAGAGATCAGTGCTAAAGTGTGATGCACACTCCTATTTGCTTTTCTCTAGCCGGGAACAGCGCTGCACAACTGCTACTTAAATTAAAGGGACAACACCACTTATACAGATTTGGTCTTTAGGAGAGGATATTTTCCCACTCCCCTCTCAGAGAAAAATAAATTGATATTTGAAAGAAACCTTAGACACTAACAAATAATCTGCAGATAGATAACTAAACAATCAGAGGTTTAACTAACCCTGGTTACACATATATCATACAAATTTTTATTGTATTTTTTTTATCTATTTTCCATTTAAAGTTAAAAAGCACATTATGTTTTGAAACTTGAAAAACCCGATAATACAAATATTTTGGTATTTATAACATTTTAATAAAATTTTATACCAAGAGTATTTTGGAAACAAAACAACATTTTTATCCGATTTTTTAACCTATAATCCATAAGAAAATTGTTTTTTTTTTTCCTTTGTGTTGTTCAAGTAATTGGTTCAATGTATGTTGCATGATTTTATCGCTAGATTTTAAAGATCTTTTTTTTTTCTATGATGCCAGTGCCAGAACCTCTAGTCTATGTAGTAAAGTTGGCTTGCTGTTTTAATATAAGTACCAAAGGGCCTGTAGAACCTAAGTGCTTGCTTAGGTCAGATGGTTGTGAGGTTTTTATTTTTTAATTCTGTTACAAGGGAGTTGTAAGTTGTCTTTTAATTTGTCTGCCTCCTCATTGGTAAGCACTTTTTTTATATTACGTGTTGAATATGTTCCACAGGAAATATGAGTTATGTGAAGCGCTAGAGAAAAAGCCTGTAGGTGGCTTGGTGTGTTGACAAAAAGATAAATAGATGTTGAACATGGAGGACAGATCTTAAAGGATTTTCTGAACTTTCCATATAAGCTGGTTATCAAAGTAAAGAAGTGAATTTCTTCTACATGCACCAAGTGAACCTTCACTCACTTTCTGCAGGATTTTTTTTGCCCAGATAGAAGGCAAAGCACTGCTGTGATAGTGAAATAATCACTTCCTCCTGAAATTGTAGCGTGGAAAGGGCACTTTGATAAATTAATGTATTTTTCTACTACATGATAATAACAAAAAACGTTATTAAATATTATTTAGATAATATATATTATGCATATTATACCAAAAGAACTCCTTAAAAGAGCCTAACCTACATCGCCTTGCAGTACCAATATGGACCCCCAGGGGAGCCGCTGTCAATGATATCTCTATTGTGTTATGTAACGATCTTCTGCCCAGTTTGGTACTTTTTTTTCCTGGGACACATGTTCAAATGTAACAAACCCATGTCACCACCCATGTTAATCATAAAATAAGTCACAATTATTAAGCATTAATAAGGATATTTTATTGTTAATAAAGTGATTATTTAGTTGTTTTAAACAATAAAAAAAGTAATTGAAACAGCAAAATTGACCATAATCATCAAGGAAACATGAAGCAGGACAACCCTCAGGGTGATATCTTGCGGTCTACCTGAGGGACCCAACCCAGTCTTTGGGAAACAATGGTTTACTTCAGTTGTGAAGCAAAGATTTTAAAGCCCAGATTCCAACCAGGATCCATGGACGCCCCAGGCAGTTGTTGGTTCTGTTGTTGCACTTTCTCTGAACCTGGCAGACAGATTCCATTTCTTCAACACAGCCGTGTTGTGTCCACCTTGCCCGCTCCTCTCTGTATTTTTTTTTTTTTTTTTTTACTCTGCCATTTACTATTGACATGGCAGTGCTCTTTGGTGAGATTTAAGTTGTTCTTGACATAGTGCATATATTACTCCACCGTGACAGAGGAACTCATCAAGGACGGCGGTAGTAAAAATTCTAATTGCACGTGTGCTGCTTGGCAAAGAACCTTGTGAATTGTTTAGCATTTCAGTGTGTGTCACATTATGTATTAGCTTCTTATTATAACTGACAGGAATGACTTCTTGGAAGCGAAATCCATTAGCCCGGATGACTCAGGCAGCGAATCTGGCATCCCTGTTGCTTGATCATGTTAGATGCTCGGGGAACAGAATTTGGCTGCATTATACATAATTAAAAAGAACCTCCTCGGATTGCTGTTCAGGGATTGGTTCTTTGGAATGTGTCGGGAGCAGCGGTGGCTGCTGCATCTGTGAGGTCCTGTCGAGCTGTTCACAAGCTTTTTATTTCCACCCGCTGAAGCAGAAAGACCAGTTGTATTCTGCATTTAATTTGGGTAATTTCCTTTAACGTGCAATTTATATATGGCAAGTTAATTAAATTCCATGGAGTTTTTTTGTGTGTCTGAGTGCACACGTGTGTGACTGCTTTAATCTTTTTGAATCAACAAACCATTTACTCCACTGTAATGTATTCAACCCCCCCTTTCTCCCTCTGCCCCTCTTCACATGTGACTTACTTGACCCTGGTTTTAATGCATGCAAATAAGCTGTAGTGATTTTGGATCAAATCTCGTTTTTTTTTTTTTCTTTTTTTTTCTCCAGCTCAGCTGACGCCCAGATTTGCCGTACTGTATGCATAATAATGTGAGGGAGAACTGTGTTCAGTTCATTCATTTCAGATGTGAAGAGATGATAATTTTGCAAACATGATTGACTCCATAACCTACTGTGAGAGGAAACAGCTTCCAGGAAATGTAATTACGCTCAGCGCCCATGGTTCAAGCTGTGGTCTGCAACACATTTCTGGCTTTAGTAATCAATAATTCTATAACAACATTTTCACAAAATGTAAATGAGGTTATCGCAGGGAGAAAACCTGGCTTCTCCTTTACACTTTCAGGCTTCAGCGCTCTGAAAAGGTCATTTTTTCCAGTGTTGCAAGCAACTTTTTGTTATGTTGCAGGCAAAATATGGACAGAGAAAAAGTTTGAGGCTGAGCTATTACTTAAGAGGCTTTTTATTTGTCAAATATTCCTTCTTCTGTCTGTCTGTCTGTCTGTCTGTCTGTCTGTCTGTCTGTCTGTCTGTCTGTTCGTCTGTTCGTCCGTCCATCCGTCCGTCCGTCCGTCCGTCCGTCCGTCCGTCTATCTGTTTATCTATCTAGCTATCTATCTATCTATCTATCTATCTATCTATCTATCTATCTATCTATCTATCTATCTATCTGTCCATCTGTCCATCTGTCCATCCGTCCTTCTGTCCGTCTATCTGTCTATCTATCTATCTATCTATCTATCTATCTATCTATCTATCTATCTATCTATCTATCTATCTATCTATCTATCTATAATGTTTGTCCAGCTTTGACACTGCATTGATCCTGGACTTGGAATCTTTACACCTGGAATTTTGCTGCAGCATTTTTATGTTATTCCTTGTTCCGAAATAATTTCTAACAGTATGTAAACTTGCCATTTGAAAGTATAGTAATATAAGACGGATATAGTGAGTATATCTGGCTGTGACTCTGCCCTCTCAATGTGATGGCAGCAAAAAGTACTCGAAGATATTGCGGATGGAAATTTCTGTGAATATCACACACACTATCTGGTCCATATGGAGCCTCTTAGGGAATCTTGCAGCAGCCAGTGGCTGCTGAGTCGATGCGCAACCTACAGACGCTGGAAGCAGCGTGCATGCTGGTCCAATCTACAGTGTTTGGACAAGAGCGGCTGTCTTTGAGCTTTGTCCCATTAAAGCTTATTCAGATGTGTGCTCTAATCTTGACTTTCTCTTTGCTCTCGGGGCCGCTGTATTACATTTCTGAAACCATGAGAACCGACAGGGGAGAGAGCGCCACCGCAGCCTGCTGCGAGTCTTATTACTATAGGTCCAGGAACGTGTGGATCAAAGTAGGAGAGCCAGGCTTAGAGTGCTTTTATAAAATATTTAAAAAAAGACACTTATGTTGTTCTTGTGTTGTTTCTTTACTGCTTTACTGTGTTTATTCTACAAGTGTAAAGACCAGACCAAATGTTTTGTTGGTTGTTGTTTTGGTGTCCATTGGCAGCAGGATGTCAGATACAGTTCCTGTACCTTCAGAAAATCTGAAATCTGAGTGGTAATGGGTGGCTATATGTTCAGAAGCAAATTTTAGTTAAGAAAAAATTGTTTTTTACATGCCAGATATAACCCAGAGATTACAGATTACATAAAATAATATATATACACAACAATGCATATTGTATATTCAGAATATACTATGTGATCATCATGTTAAAACTCCTTAAAACTTGATTTGACTTAATTTCACAAAAAAAAATTGAAAAACACTTCTTTTAACATACTAATTTAATTTACCTTAGTCTGCCTTTCAAAATAAGAGATTCTCTTAAATAAAACACATGCTCAACTGCTGATTTACATTATTTTGATTTTTGAGCAGCCCTTTAGCAACACATTCAGAATGGGTCCACGACCCACTTTTGGGTCGGGACCCACTAGTTGAGAACCACTGAACTATACATTATTTACATTGATATTACCTTTCATTAATATTACAAAGCCAGAATTTGCCAAAAATATATTTTTTACTTTTTTATATTTTTCTTATAATTGAAGCGAAGGATTGTGGAAAAAAACATTAAAAACATATAAATAGATTATTTGTGTCAAATGATAATGTTTTTATATATTTATTGTACTTCCTTGTACCCGGAGGCACGCTGTGTACTGTGCTTTAAACACAAGATATAGAGAACATGGAGGTAAAAGTGAATTTCTCCAAACGCTTCATGTTTTTAATCATGTCTTCTTTTATTAGTAAACATGGTATTTTTGTCTGAGGCCCAGTCTCTGTTTCCCCCAGTGTAAATGTATCTCTTGGCAGGAGCATGTGAATAAAATATGTTCTAAAAAAAGGTGCAACAGAATAGAGGCAGAGTATGAACGAGTGGGTGTGAATAGGTGTGAATGGTTATGCAGAGCGTGGTGTAAAACACTGTAAGTGGGTCATAAACACCAGTGGAAGTCGAAACACAGAACAGACAGATTTAAAATCCAAAAATGAAGACGAAATGGTTGTTACTGACAATGTAGTTGTAATTGATGTGCTTTTCACTTCTGTGATGTGAGACTGAATGTTTGTCCAGACCTGGACATTATTCTGGTTTCAGCCTCATGGTCTGTGTTTATACTACGTATGTAACACAGAGCTGCCAAACTCATTTGCTTGAGGGGCCACATACAGCCTGATTGGATGTCAAGTGGGTCGGGCCAGAACAAACATCTCACAATTACCCAGAAGTTACATTCAATCCATGTTTTTCTCCTTTGGGTTTTCATGCAAATAAGTACGAGTTTGTTGAGACATATTTATATTTAATGAGATTTAAAATGACAAAACGTTAGGAGCTAAATTCATCAGTTGGTTGCAACCTCAACAGTGGGGTTATATGATACCGATATCTCAGTATAACAGAGATGGAAAAATATATAGGTCAAAACTGCTGTTTTCTTCAATTTCTTGTTCATTTTAATGCCTGGTACCACTAAAGGTGCATTTGTTTGGGTAAATGTAATAATGCCAACAGTATAGCTCATAAAAGTCTAATTTCAGAGCTTGGCTCAGAGGAGGGATATTGGTAGAAGAATGATCCTAAAGATGGAGCTACCAAGTAGGAGATGAAAAAAGGATATTAATGTATGCATGGAGGTAGTTGTAGTCAGAGCAGAAGATGGAGGGAACAGGGTGAGATGGGACATGTTGACTCGCTGTGGCAACTCCTGAAAAAAGGAACAAGCCAAAAGTAAAAGAAGAGGACATGTTCACAGGAGGCACAGGGGTGATATGGGTAGAAGAATGCTCCTAGAGATGGAGCTACCAGGTAGGGGACAAAGAGGAGATTGATGGATGCAGTGAGGGAGGACAGTTGGAGTTAGTGTAGAGGATACAGAGGACGGGGGGAGATGAAAATTGTTGACTCGCTGTGGCAACCACTGAAAAGGGACTGAAGGGAACATAAGTTTAATTTCAGAGCTGATATCTAGACAGTTTTCTTGGTATTAACCAAAATTACTTGAGTTCCTAGATCAATAACTGTGGCATTGTATTGGAAATTACATGTTTTTTTTTTTTGTTTTTTTTTCATGCCCTTAACATTTTTCAGGTAACGTACCTCGGTAATGGTAACAGGCATTGAAATTAACGAAAAAAAAAAATTAATTTTTTCCACTTACTGTATGTACATTATGGAGTCATACAAAGTCCCTAGGCTGTTTGATGGGTTAATACCCCCTGCTCCAAAGCAGCTCTACAAATTTTCAATTATTTAAGGTATCCAGAGGGATGATGCAGAAACTCCTACGACACATCCTCATTTTAGTGTCATCTGCGTCCAAGTGAGGCTTTATGACAGCCTACAGGGAAGTGCACTAAAGTACGACCGAGCTAATGAACGCACAATCGACGCCTTTATGTTTCTGCTCAAAGGAGAGCGGGGAAACTTTTGACTCCTTAACTGGAGGAAGGGTCTCTGTAGAAACATAATCAATATAAATGAGTGACGACTCTTGAACGGGATTTTTAATGTCAGAATCCTGTGCTTAAATTCTGGCCATTGTCCCTCTTGCATGCAGCTTGTGCATGCTTCACATTCTGGTGTCTCTATCATTGTGTCTGAAGCAGCAGCGCTGACTAATGATAAGAAGCAGCAAACAGAAAAAAAAAAGGGCCAATTGAAGATGAATGGTTCCCTGGTTTCTTTAATTCAATTCCTTTTTTGTTCTGCATGATTAAACGGCAGTCATCAATCAGCATTTTTACCTTCACAGCACATCGTGGCTAATGTGCTGATGTGCGCGCGCTTTTGTCGGGGTGAGAGCGGCATTTATTGATGCCGAGTTGTCAGATAGAAAAACAGGTCCTTTGATCGGCGCTTTAACATGTTCAAGAGCAATTTACGCACTTTTACGCAGACTTGTTTACAGCGGCGGTGTTAATATGTGTCACTGCTGCTGATTAGATGAGGATTCTACAGACAAAGGATTCAGATTTTACAGCTAAGCAGCGTGTACAACACATAGTGCACCTCAGTTTTACAGCTGGTCTGAAATCCGCTACTAGTGCAAATCAATTTATGGTCAAAAGAAAAAAAAAGTATTAAAAATACCCAAACACACAAGTAAAAAAAAAAAAAAAAATCTAATCAAAATTAAAATGAAGACCTCCATTAACATGAGGAACTCCACTTTTTAACTAACAAGTGAAGAAACACACACTTATTTTCTCTATTTGTCAAACTTGGTGTAATTAAAAATTAATACCACTCATAAGAAATAGGCCAAACAAAAAGTTTAAACATCTTTGGCCTGAGACTTTTGCAGATTTCACAACAGTAACAAAAAAAAAACATGTTGATAAATGTGCAAACTTTCAAGAAACACAATTATTAATTTGACACAAAGTGAAGATATTGTCAGTAAGTCGTTTTTTTTTTTTTGTTTTGTTTTTTTTTTTTTTTTAAAATTTTTTATTAAAAATATGATTTGTACTGAACCACACCATGAATCCGGTTAATATGGAAAAAAATAATAATACAAAATTAAGATTAAATATGGCCTGAGACTTTTGCAGATTTCACAGTAACAGTAACAAAATAACATGTTGGTAAATGTGCAAACTTTCAAGAAACAAAAATATTAATCTGACACAAAGGGAAGATATTGTCAGTAAGTCGTTTTTTTTTTTTTGTTTGTTTGTTTGTTTGTTTTTATTAAAAATATTATTTGTACTGAACCACACCATGAATCCGGTTAATATGGAAAAAAAAAAAAACAAAAACAAAATTAAGATTAAATATGGTCATAATCCTTCATATCATGACATTCCAACCTAATATTTATTAAACCAAAATGGCACAAAGTTATTTAAAAAAAATGCATAATGTAAATGATTGCCTTGAAATTCACATAATATATATATAATATAATATATATAGTTAATATATATATATATATATTAACTATAATACATACATATTGAACATAACTAACTTGATATGAAGATTATACAGGCACTACAGTTTCCAAACGATGGTTTTCTCTTTATCATCAAAAAGATTTGTCAAATTTGTTTTGTTTAGAAAATAAAACCACAGGAAGATTCTACATGCAATGGAAGTGAGATCACAAATCTACAATAATACATTCATTGTAAAATAAACAGTGTCATTTCAAGGTGTCTGTTTCTTTTCTATGAATATCAATCATCATATATTAACGGAACATTGTGTCTTGTTCTACCACTGTGAATATGAATCGTGAAACATCCCCGAGGAGATGCAAACTGTAGGTGTAAGAAGTTATACAAGGTATCCCTGCGCCTTTTAGTTGATAAGTTGCCGTGTTTCCATCAATTTATTTTTTAAAAGTCCAGTTTGATCATTACAACTTATGGCGTTAACTGTTCAAGCGGCTATATGTTTACACTATATGTTCAAGACGGCTTTGTTTACAATCTTTACATTGAATTGTGCAACTTTTGCTCTCATTTTTGGGCATTTTTTGCCCTTTATTATGACTCCCAGGCATTATTCAGATTTTCTGATGGTTTTATGTCCCAGACCGGGGCTGACAAACTAATTCTCCACACACACTGGCAATGCAGTTCCCCCAGAACACATATGTTAAACTCAGGCCCGGGTTCCAAATCTGGCCCACATTGTTATGTGTTGTATATATTATATTTGGCCCGCAAGATCATATTCGATGTGTACTAAATTTGGCCCTTCACTGTAGCCAGCGAATACTGGAAGAAATTATAGTATAACTGATGTATGGTCTTTGTTATAGCACAGACATTTTGTTTTATTTGTTGTAGATCTGTACAAAAAGGCACAGAAAAAGAAACATAACCCTGATGTCCGTTTTATTTCTAATGTGACTTCTGTTTTTTCCTATGTTGGCATTATTAATCCAGATTCAACGTTTCCATATGAAAAAAAAAAATACACTTTTAACATCTGTAGCAAAGGTTAAATATACACATTTACGGTTATTTTTTCAATACATTTTGAGTTTGGCCTGTGACTTAATGCCAGTGTCTAATTTCATTGCTGTGTAAAAATACTGATAAAACAATGAAAATGAAAATTATATTTTAAAATTATCAGCAGCACTTCAAGACTGTGGCCTCATGACGTGACCTGGCGTGCCACATTTGGCCCTCGGGCCTCGGTTTTGACACAGTTCTAGATTACATTGTTATGACATTGGTAGTGTAGGTGAATGTAGGACCCTATTTACGCTAATATTAAAACTGACTCATAGGGAAAATTGAGTCATGTGGGAGCTGAATGAAAGGACCACCCATACTGAAGGAAAAAAAAAAAAACTCTTTTTGTCTACAAGTGCTGTATGGAGGAACTGTATGTGGACTGTGAATAAGCTGTCAGCAGTTAGAAAGGTGGAGGGTACAGGCTTCAGGCCAGGGCTCACTTTATAAATCTTAGAATAGCATCACGGCAACGTGAGGTAGAGCTGCTCCACATGGAATCCTGCGGTGGCCCCAACAGGCTGGATGGCTTTAAGAAGCAAATCTCTGGCATATTTGAACTTGAGCTCAGTTGTATATCCGTGTGTCGCCGCGCTACCTTGATAAAATGAAGGGCTGAAGGGACATATGTTTTGTTTTATTGCCAAGAAATGTTGAGCTTGGCTGCTAACGGTCACCGCACATTAGTTTTACCTGCTTTAACCCGCTAATGCGTTTGGCACAACAAGGAAACGTCAAGAACCGGGGTTGAAAAGGAAAGCGACGCAATACATCACATCTGCGCCAACAGAGTTGGGACTGGATCACGAAAAAGTTCTGTTCGTGGGTAACTTAGTGTTGCAGTGTAACAGCGACTGACCTTGTTCCTACTCCACTTTCTGTGTCTAAAATTATAGCGAAAGCCTGATATATTATTAGTTGTGTTTGTTTAGCAGCGTCCTATATTTTCACAATGGACCCAAGAAAATTGAAAAGCAGACATTTGGAACTCAAAGTAATGGTAGCGTTATTAAAAAAAAAAAAAAAAAAAAAAAAAAGGCATAGCCAGTTGGTAATGTCTGCTGATGTATTCAATTAAACATTAAAGCAATATTGTCCTGACTTCACCTCTCAAATCTGTATTAAATGGAAATTGAAAATTATTGCCAATGTCTTGTTCGTTTGAATAATAAAAAAAAAAAATCTCAGAAGCTATTGGCATCTATTTCTGGTGTATTTACCTTGCTGCCATTTATAAAATAAGTTCATTTCCCTAATAAAAAGAACTTTATTAAGCTCTTTGAGATAAATAGAGATTAGATATAAATTCCATTCCATTCCATACTATTATTATTAATATTATATCCATAATATTAATTTGGCAATTCCCGTAACGTATGCTTTGGTATCCCAAGCCATTGTTGCCTTTTAGCGTCTGTGACAAACAGGGAGCCAGTCACGATTCACTGTGAAGCACATTGTTTGGTTCGGTGCTGGATTGTGTAATTTTCTTCTGAAATGGCCTCAGACATCACAGAAGCAGGATATCAGGCAAAAATGATGCTTCAAAAGAAATCTCTCATGGCCTCCCGGCTCACACTCGTGGTTATTTTCACCCCAGTATTTCTGCTGAAGTTATTTATTTGTTTACTTTTTCTTGGCAGAAGCTTTTTTTTTTTTATTTTTTTAGCTCAGATCATGGATTAGCAGATATATTCTCTGGCTCATTTGTGGGATAATTTGATGGATTCTTGGGGTCCTTCTGGACCTTTTTGGGCTCTTATCTCTGGACCTCCATACCCCCCCCTCCCTGACTGTGCTGCTGACTTTCTAAACTAACAGCCCATCAGGGCCCATCTTACACCCAAGGCTTAGAGACCCTCACTGCAGCTCAGCGCACCACATGGAGCAGGATAAGCCGCCCAGTATTGAGGATGATCCAGACTGAGCCTCCCAACTTCTGTCCCTCTCTTAGCAGTATCCATTCCCACATAGAGCCACTGATGATCACGTTATACGTTATTTATGGCCCAGAATATCAGCTCCTGTTCACTGGTGCTCGTATTTAATCGTTGTTTGACTTGTGTAATTCAAGCAAATAAAGTAAATTTATCAACAGACATTAACAGAAGTTAAACAAAATTCTATGTTTGATTAAACTGAGGCAACTCCCAATGGCCCAGAGCCACTTAATCCTAAAAGTTATCTTTAATCCAAGTACAAATTTGATGATTTTAAAAAAATTCGTCATAGTTCTCAAAACTATTTAAAGTAACGTAGTGTGTGCTTTGAAACGTTGCTTAAACATCATTAGATCATTTAGGACTGACTAGCATAGATCTAAAGATCTAATCTTCTCTCTTAGAATTTTTTTTTTTTTTTTTGCTAAAACTTACCTCCAAAATTACGCAGTCATTGTATCAAGACTTTGACTTTTATTGCTACGGGTCTGGTAGCAGAGAGTTATAGGCTGTGTGAAATATTTGTTAATTTGGGTAGGAATATTTTATAGGTAGGAACATTTTTTAGAACATCGGATGTTTAATTTTATTAAGGTGTATTTATATTTCTGTGAAAATAGTACAAGACATTTAGCCGGTTAGTGGTGCAAAAACGGTTGGGGAACACTGGTGTAGTGTGATTTGTTTGGCGGTTATGGAGACGGTTGCCTTTGTCATTCAGTAAAAGTTGAGTGAATGAAGATGAATAAATGTCTATATTATCTGGGCTGTGCATCACCTCACAGTTATTGTTGTTTTTGTAAGAAAAAATGTGCAATTGGAGGAAACCAACCCTGTTTTTTTTTTTTTAAATCTAGAAAATGTCTCCAAAATCCAGTTCTCTTCTGTTGGCTTGTAGTCAAACTCACTCTTAGTCTCTTTTCTGCTGCTTGATTACTCCTATTGGCTTCATTCTTAATTAACTGTTGTTCAAATTCTACAGTGTCATTTTTCAGTGGTGCAGTAGCAGGGTTCATTTGTCACAAGTTCAGACTTTGGCTTGGGTGATTTGAGGAATTCTTTTGACTTGCTTCTTGTTTTATACTCTGCCAGTCTGAGAGTAGTTGTGGGTGAAACATAGAAATTAGAATTTATCTGTTTTCCTGTTAGAATGTTGAGTTTAGGGATGTCTGATATTAACATTTGCCAATATCTGATTTTCCCGTATTTCCCAAACATTAATTCCTGATCTGATACAGTTTGCCCCTTGAAATTGAGGTAAACTTCTCAGGATTCCAAGTATCATTCTAGCAAATTAAGCCATATCCAAGAATTGTGTTATGGTATTTTTATTAAGGATGGAAAAGAGGGGACCTTGACTTTGCCCCACAGGCAATGTCTCTGTCTTTGGTGAGATACTTCAGGGTGATTTGGGTGGCAGTTGTGGAGACTGCTGCCCGTGCAACCTAGTAAAGGGCAAAAAGATGAAAACTGATGGACGGACGGACAGGAGATAATGATTTTACTTACCGTAATTTCCGAACTATAAGCCGCAACTTTTGTCACGTATGCAACAGCCGCCAGGGGCACTCGAGCAGAAAAGGTAAGAGCGAGACAGGTGGTGTCGAGGAAGACGCAAGTCACAACTGCCAATAAACACCATCGAAGAAGAAAACGTTTAACGTACGCTAACGCACTTTGTACATGGATAAAATTAGCATAAACTGACCCTCATCATGGAAAATGCAAAAAGAATGCGGCACATGCAGCTTAGAGTTGTGGTGCGCTTATGTATGTACGAAAGTTTTTTTTCCTTGAATGTATTGGGTGGGGCTTATGGTCCGGAAATTACGGTATCTATTACTGGCCAACTGATATTATTGGACAACCATGGGTTGAGTTAATGGCAGAAGTTCGTGCACACAGTTCTATTGTAACTTTCCTTGAAATCACCCCTGGTGTTAATATGTGAGTCATATGATTGAAGGTTGTTTAGCATGTGTCACATTAGGAATTGAATCTCATAGTCTGAACAAAAAGATATTGTCACAACAGTTTTGAAGCGACCTTTTAAATATATGCCTTGTAAATTACATTCTGGCACACTCTGTATTTAGAGCTGTCGCAGACATATAATGATTTATCGTCCACGCTCCCCCAACTCAGTTCATTTCTCAGCGCTCATGGTTCACAATGTGATTATCACACCTTAATATCTGGTTTGTGCACACACAGGGCTTTCACACACACAGAGACAGGTGCTGGACGCCTCATACATTCCTCCTGGATAATTTCTCTGGGAAAGTAGCTGAACACGGAGAATTTTCACAAACCTGTGCATGTTGGAGAAAATAGCTCAGGACATTAGCTGTGGATTTTTTTTTTTTCCCCTTCTGCCTTGAGGGTTTTCCCCCCAAAGTGCTGCAGTCACGCTAAAAACATGGGTCTTATCTGAGCTGTAGAAACGGGGTGGATTCCACAGCAGGTCACATCAGAGCTCAGTTCTCCTGGTCTTTAAAGCCTGAAACCTATGCCGTGTCAATGAGAACCGTTTGGCAAAGCAACGCTCAAGGCCATGGACATAATTTAAGCTCAGTTATTTCTGACTAAACGACGAGTGGAGTTTAGTGAGGTTTAGATCTAAAACAGTGCCATTTCATTTGGCAATTCAATTGAAGGAAGAGGAATGTATTGATTTCCGTTGCTTTTGTAGTGAATGGATCTGGAAATAACATTGTTATCTAAACTGGGATTGGCTCAGGTTTTATTTTGTCAAGAGCAACAGGTGGCGATGTAAACCAGAAGCAGAAATCGGGTAAAAAAAAAGCTGTTTTACTGGAGGAAATGTCTGTCAGCATAACAAGTGGAGCCTGATGTAAACCAAAGTAACGACGCCAACAGGCCATAACTCACCTCAGATCTTTTTACTGCATTTTTTGAAACCTTGATCAGGGAGCTGCTGTCATAATTATTTTGGAGCTGAACAGTCCACTTAAGTTCTGTTCCAGGGTGATGGGAAACACAAGCGGTGGCCTATTGCATTGACCGCACCAGAATGACGCTGCAGACCACCGTGGGACGTCTTTGTCCCACTCTGAATTTTGCTATGATGTGAAGGGTATAAAGGATTTTTAGACCTTATGTATTCAGCAGTGGCTTTTCTGTGCTGTCTACATTTTTTTTCACCCCCTTGGTGTTTTACTTTTCACATCCTTCCTTTTAAAATATCAACCACTACCAATCCCATATGCAGCTATTAACGCGCAAAACTGTTACCGTAAGTTCACGACCATAAGGCGCACCGTACTAAAAGGCGCAGTCTCAATTATGCGTGTCATTACTATATTGAACACACACATAAAGCGCACCTGATTATAGGACGCATGTTTTATATACATTCCACGCCCACACTTGCTCCTTTAACGTTCTCATGGTGTTCTCTGCTACGGCCGCCTTACAACAATAACACACACAGGGCACTTTTATGTGCGCCTTATAGTCATGATTCAGGACCCGACAAGCAACTACCCATATGTTTGTCATAACCCATTGTGTTATCAGGTTTTCATTGTTAGTTGAAAAACCTTAGAATAATGAGTTTTCCTCCGATAAATATTGGCCAATAATATTGGTCAACCGTTGCTGAGGCAATGGCGTCCCCCCGCAGTGTTCCTCAACCTTTTTTTGCACTACCGTCCAGTTGCATTTCTGGTATTTTTTTTTAGGGACCGGTCTTGCAGTTGTGGCCGATAAATACACACATTAGACATCACATTAGAATGCCACTCTGCTGTGGACGTCCTCCATCAGATATTGAATCCAGTAGCCGTTTAAATAAACATACCGGAGATGGTCTAAATACCTGGACACGTCCTTTTCCAAAGGTGCACTAGCAGTGGCAAAGAGTGCGGAAAAAAAAAAAAAAAAAAACCGACTCAAAAAAAAAAAAAAAAACTGACTCCGTAACACAGGCAGATTAGAAAAGGTTAGGACTAAAAACACAACAGTTCGACACCTGATGCTACAAATATAGCGGTGGTTGTGTACTACTGTCCTATAGTTTAATATTTTGCACTTAGGGACCGTATTAGAATTTTTTTAATTTTATGTACATTCGTAACATTTTTACTCGGGGTGGCCACCAAATATTAATCGTATTCGCAATAAGTTACACGTATTTCTCAGACATTTGCCAGTTAACCGCTTTCCCGAGCCATCTCGCATGTCATCAACAAGAAGAGTCGTTTACATTGTGACAATGCTGAAATTCTGCTTGTTCGCACTTTAAAAAGGGCTGTTGACTCTTATACTGAAGCTTTTTCTTGCAGCTATTGTAATATTGCTATTGCCTATTGTTGTGAGGGCTGAATCAATCATTGTGTCTGGAAAGTTATTCTGTCCAACACTAGACATTTCTAGTTTACATTAAATAAACTACAAATGTACATTAAATGTACAAAGAATCATAGGACTGTTTCAGACAGAATGGTAAAAAAAAAAAAAAATATGTTGGACATTTATAGAATAACTTTAGTCTGGTATCACAACAATTCAGGGAAAATCACCTGCATATATCTGTATTAGTTAATATCGGAATCGGAAATTGGGTGTTTGAGTGTTATCGGCAAATGGTAATATCGGACATCCCTAATTTTTACCAATATTGGACCTATACAAATCAATAGTGTTGACATATTTGCTTCCTTCTTTATTTACACTAAACTGCTTTGACAGCTCTCTTCTGTCAAACATCACATTACTCATGTTTCTTATCTGCACATAGAGCGTTGATAATGAGTCATCAAAGATGCTGATACCGTGGGTTTGTTCTTTTTTTTTTTTTTTTTTGTATATCTCAGTAGAGCATGAGATGTTTACTATTGCCTGGGCCCTCGGTATACACAGGACAATAAAGCAGAGATATTGCATGTTGCGTATAAAAGCCTCATTAAAATTGGATGTAAAGCGGAGTTAAAAGAGAATGGGAAAGGACATTCTGTACAGTGTGCACATGAAAGAGAAATGTCAGAGAACAATAATAATTCATGTGAGTGAAACGGCGACTTTGAAAAAGAAGCAGTTTTAATTTTTAACAGATGAAACAGCTGGTGACAGCGCGGAGAAGAACAGACCGTGCTGCACGAGAGACAAACACATCAGTGAGTGATTGGCCTCATTCCCATCATACTGTACACTTCATAACAATTAGCACAGACTACACTCTCCTTTGTTTGCTTTCATGGTTACTTGGATTTCATCTAGCGTTGTTCTCATGCAATGTTAATATTGTACATGCTGTGCACCAAGTAAATATTCTTTACTATACAGTGTAATCAACAATCAGTCAGAATGTGATGTGTTATTCAGTGATGTAAAACTTTATTTTTTCTGGGCAAGAATGACGTTTTTATGTGGATTTTTTTTTTTTTTTTTTTTTTTTTTTTTTCACCCCTTTTTTTTTTTTTTTTTTTTTTTCCCACACAGCTAATGTGTGCAAGTGCATGGTTTCCAGAAGTGGGTTTCTATTTTTCATGCACAACACCAATATGATAAAAGTATGTCATTAGCTGACAAAAAATAGTTGCATCAATTATATTTTGGGAATTTTTTTTCGTATTCTGGCAAAATTGTATAATTTTAGAAAACTATTATTTCTTGTTTCTGCTTTTTATGCACAACACCAATATGATAAAAGTATGTCATCGACTGACAAAAATATTTACATAAACCACATTTCGGGTTTTTTTTTTTTTTTTTCGTATTTCAGCAAATTTCTTTCATTTTAGAAAACTATAATTTTCTATTTCTATTTTTCATGCACAACACCAATGTGATAAAAGTATGTCATTGGCTGACAAAAATATTCACATCAACTGTATTTCAGGGATTTTCTTTTTTTTCCAGCAAATTTTTATCATTTTAGAAAACTTATTTTCTATTTTATTTTTCATAGCACTGCCCAACCACAATATGGTGCAATGTGATTTGGGTGGCACCAGCTGCCCCTCGCGCCATCCCTGCGACCCGGCAACGGACAAGCAGAAGAAGATGAATGAATGAATGAATGAGATGAGAAGACTTTACTGATCAAAATTTAGTTGTTATAGCAGCAGACTCAACCCTTTATGTACTAGGTGACATTGGTATCCGTTTAGGTGTCTTATAAAATAATAAGAAATATAATTTAATTAAACTATTTTTAATAAGTTAAACTAAAAATATTTTATTAAAACTTAAGTAAAAACCTCTTTTACCACAGGTTTAGATTTTTTTATTTATTATTTTTTTTAATTTATTTTTTTTGCCAGAGCCAAAAACAGTACTACAGATCTGACATTATATTGCCCTGCTGGTTGTGTTTTGTGCTACTTAATCACATATTATTACAACTCCCAGCTAACAGTAATATATTGTAAGTAATTAAAAAAAAGAAAAAAAAAAAGAAAAACAGTTTAATCGTGTAATCGCGCACAGATTCATGGCGATGCCTGGCCTAAACAAACTCATTTGCCACGTTGCTGTTTTATTACAGTGTGAATGGAAAAGAATATAAACAGCTCAGTGTGAGCAGCTTCCTGACAGCGTGCGTTTAAAAGCCACCGTTGAACTGATGTACAGTCAGCCAGAGC
>JAFBJS010058862.1:27865-47404 GCA_016785265.1 Paraplagusia blochii
ACAAGTTAAAAATCCAAAAAAGAAAAAGGTTTTCACTTTTTTTTTTTTTTTTTTTTTCTCTCTTTCCTGCCTTTTAAGCAGCTGTGTAGCTTTTACTCAAGGCTATGCTTCAGAAATGTATCAAGTCAGGCTTAAAACGCACTCTGGATTGACAAGGTTGGGATCCTGCCGGCTTTGTGGAGCAAGGCTTCAGGCAAACCACATGAAGTTCTAATGAATCACTTACAATTTCAGGCTCCGCTTGCTCTCAAACACCAAAAGTAAACTTTAGCGCCCCCCCACCACTACCAACAGTACCACCACCACTGTTTGGGGACTTTAAGAGGATTGTGGAGTCATTATTTATTCATGCTATTGTGTTTATTCACCAGCCTGTGTGTGTGTGTTTGTGTGTGTGATGGGAAAGGGAATAGACATCTAGTGCAGTTGGAGTAAAAGCTGGTAATTACCCACCATTACTATTGTTTTTTTTTTTTTTTTTATTCTTCTTCCTCAG
Source organism: Paraplagusia blochii (assembly GCA_016785265.1). Lineage (NCBI taxonomy): Eukaryota > Metazoa > Chordata > Actinopteri > Pleuronectiformes > Cynoglossidae > Paraplagusia > Paraplagusia blochii. The sequence goes on from JAFBJS010058862.1 coordinate 28,362, forward strand.
ACATAGTTTCATTTGGCAAAGCTGATAATCGAGCTGTCACTGATGGCAGCCCAGGAAACACCAATTTTAGATGCTGGGACCAAAAAAAAAATGTTTTTTTCCAGTAACAAAAAAAACAAACAAACTATATTCTGTGCAAAATTGATGCATTCGTGTTTACACAGAGTTGGTTATAAGGTAAACCCTTAATTTGTGCAACGTCACAAACTACAAGAACCAAAGTTCACAGAAAAACAAGTTATGTTGAGCTTACGGCAAAAAAAATGTTAAAAAAAATCCTGCCCAGACTTTATGGCTGAGGTATTTTTAGTTTCTCCAGGGCGTCGTATGATTTTGTTTGATGAGCACGGTTGATGGTGCTAGACCAGTGGAGTGGCCGAGTGGTGGCGGTCCAGCAACATGGCTGCCTCCATGGTTAATAATGCCAGTCAGTCATCTGACAGCTGATTGGTCAAACTATGTGCTTTTGGTTTGTTGGAACAAAAACCAGTAGCCACACCAGCCCTTTATGGAACAGTTTGGACAGGCCTGTTGTGGTGTTTTCCCCACAAACGTCTTTATTTTTTTCAATATTATAGAGGGACAATGTGAATTAATCAACATTTCAAGATAAAATGCAAATGCAAACAGTTTTACCCCAGGCATACTTCTATTGGTGGTCCCACTTGCAGTGGGAGCACGTCAATGTGGCACGATAGTGGCAAGCTACAATTACATAGAAGACAACAATTTACAGCACAAGGACAATAATTTTACACTGTAGGCTTTTCTAAAATAATTAATCCATGTACTTGAGGGAATTAGGAGATAATCTTTACATATGTGCTTGGTAATTAGTCATTTATTTAGATTATTTTTAAACAAGCTGTATGGGATGTATTCCCTTATGTATTGCGGAATGCCAATTATATTCAAAAAATGTATAGAATGTTATGTAACAATAACATTATTGTGTCACGGATTTCTGTCACCTCTCATGTTCTCTGTGGATTTTTAACTCATCCGTCACATGGCTGCAGGACGTTCTCAACAGCCTGGGGTGAAGGGAGTGGAATCTTGATGTTTTTATCCCTGAACAAAGAACCAGCAGGGGTTCTTCAAACTGTCTGTTTAAAGGTATTTAACCATGACACAGCCTGTCAACTAATGAACGGTGGTTAAGGTAGTGGTAGAGTGAGGCAGTTAAGAAAAAGGAAGAAAATTTAAAAAAAAAAAAAGACATGATCTTTCTTATTAAGGACTTCTTAAGGACTTCTGTCCAACTCATATATAGTATACAATATAGCCAAACACTGGTTTGGCATTCCAACTGATGCCAATGTTAGCCCAGTAATAACTCTTTATTGTTGTACAAACCACAATAGGACTATATGATTAATTAAATGCATTTAATTCAATTAAACTAAATTAAAATTAGCTGCAATGCTGCCATCTTGTGACTATCACTTTATTATACAGCCGTTTTTCCCCATTATTTTTAGGGCCCATAGTATTGCATTATCTTATTTTTGTTATTGGGGTAAATTAACATAATATGTTATTATTAAGCCAATAATATTGGTTGGCAGATATTATGGGTTGGCTGCCATTAGATAGAACTTTATTAATACATAGAGAGTGTCCTTCGGGAAATTATTACCGAAGATTTGTATTGTTGTTTTTTAGTAGTAGTAGTAGTAGTAGGAGTAGTAGTAGTAGTATGTTAGTAGGAGTAGTAGTAGTAGCAATGGCAGTAGTAGTTGTATGTTAGTAGTAGTATTTTGTACGTAGTAGTGTCAGTAGTAGTAGGAGTAGTAGCAGTTTGAAGAAAGGTTATTTATCTCTCAGGAGCATACTTTGGGAAATAAGTAGTAGTTATAGTAGAAGTAGTAGTAGTAGTAGTAGTAGTAGTAGTATGCTAAAAGTAGCAGTAGTGTGTTAGTAGTTGTATTATTATGCTAGTAGTAGCAGTAGTAGTTTGTTTGTAATAGCACTATAAGTATGCTAGTAGTAGCATTATCAGTATTAGTTTGTTTGTGGTTGCAGTATTAGTATGATAGTAGTAGTATAAGTATGTTGATAGTAGCAGTTGCAGTAGTAGTATGTTTGTAGTACCAGTATGGTTTTGTAATAATGTAGTATTATTAGTATGTCAGTAGCAGCAGCAGTAGTTTGTTAGTAGTAGTAATAGCTGTAGTATGTTAGTAGTAGCAGTGTTTTTTCTACCCGTGGCGTGACTCTATGCCATGTGTTGGCAGAAAGGAAAATGGTTTCTGGGATTCTGTGTGAAGCCTTTAGTCCTAAAGGCTTTTTTTCTCTGTGAGCAGAGGAAAATTTCAGCTGTGCTCTTTAGGATTTCACTCCTACATTTCCACTCTGATTAATTCTGTTTGTCAAAGTGCAGTTGAAACAGAGGGTTATCTATCGCCGGGATTACAGGGCACAGTCTCTCTCTCTCTCTCCCAGACAGAGAAATAGACTGAGGTCTGCGGATGAGAGCTGCTGAAGCCCAGCAGAGTTGTGGGCAGAGAATGAGTGGGGCACAGGTCTGTGCCGATAATCAAGCAGGGAACAAATGCCATTTCTCACCTCGGCCACTCTGGACTCTTTCTCATCTTCCAAGATGATACACAGGAAAGCATCGATATTCCTCAGTGTGCTCCCTCTGCCTCTTTTTCTTATTTCTTTCCTCTCCCTCTCCCTCCTCCCGGTCCTCACCCTCACAGATGAATAGATTAGCACGGAGAGATTACATCATTATAATGGCGTAATTTAAGAAGGAGTGAGGGCTGCGTTTGATCTCTGTAGAACCCGTAGCTAATTTTATCCTAAATCTTTTCCCGAGACAGAGGAGGTTGTTTGAACTGGAGCTCATATCAAAGGTATATTTTTAGCACTTTATAATAAGTCCTTATACCATTATATCATAAATACAACTCCGCGCCTGCTGCTGAACATAACCCTTCAACAGGAAGCAGGTTTTCCTCTCTGCGGGTGGCAGCTCAGTCGCAGGGAATACTGTGAATTTGAAACAACAGTGGTGAGAAGTAAGGCCGGGAATATATTCATGTGTTTACAACAAGCACAGATGAAAAGGCAGAACGCTTTCTAGGAATTTTATATTTCAGTGTTTGGAATTTAACAGGTTGCAATATGGCTCCAAACCGATTTACAAAACAACAATGGTTACGACAATGTTTTTACTTCAAATGCAAAATAGACATTTTTTTCAGAAATTGTTGGTGAAAAAAAAAAAAATATATATAGCAGTAGTAGTAGTATATGTATATATATATATATATATATATATATACATATATATATATATAGCAGTAGTAGTAGTATATGAATATATATATATATATATATATATATATATACATATATATATGTGTGTGTGCGTGTGTGTATATTTATAGAAAAAAAAATATTTTTTTTTTATCGACAACAATTTCTGAAAAAAAATGGCTATTTTGCATTTGAAGTAAAAACATTGTCGTAACTTTTGTTGGTTGGTAAATTGGTTTGGAGCCATATTGCAACCTGTTAAATTTCAAACACTGAAATATAAAATTCCTAGAAAACTCAAACTAATAATTGAGTTTATTCAATACAGGTTTACAGGACAGCTGTGAGACCAGACATGTATGGATTTAGAGACACTAGGAATAGTTAGAAGACAGGAGACAGAGCTGGAGGTGGAGGAGTTAAAGATGAGAGAGATTCTCTTTAGGAGAGACAAGGATGGACAGGATCAGGAATGAGGTGATTAGAGGGACAACACAGACAGGAAGGTTTGGAGAAAAAGCTAGAGAAGACAGATTCAGATGGTTTGGACATGTTCAGAGGAGGGACAGTGGATACACTGGTAGAAGAATGATCCTAGAGATGGAGCTACCAGGTAGGAGACAAAGAGGAGATTGATGAATGCAGTGAGGGAGGACATGGAGGTAGTTGGAGTAGATGATACAGAGGACAAGGGAGATGGGAATTGGTGACTCACTGTGGCAACCCCTGAGAAAAGGGACAAGCCGAAAGGCAAAGAAGAAGAAGATTTGAGTTTAATAATTAGATTTTTTTCTTCCCCTTTTTAAGGAGCATACTATACCACACAGGCGATTAAGGTAAAGTGTGGACAAAAATGTCGAGCTCAGCCTTGAATTGAACTGAGTTTTCTGTTTTTATTTGTTTTTTTATGTCTCGCAATTATTATTTCCATTTCCCTGCAACTGTTGAGCCCGGGTGTAAAAAAAAATTACTAATGGTTTCAAGGATTTAGTTTGTTTTCATCTCATTTTCTCTTGAAACATCCTTGATTGCTCGTAGGTAAGTTTTAATATTTTTGCACTTGTCGCTTGTGAAACCACAAATAAGAAATACAGTGTGTGTTGCAACATTGAAAACTCCACCTTTCCTGCCACCAAGGCTTCATCACCCTCTGCTTCTCTCTATAAATAAAAACTTACAGTAGGTTAATACTTACCTGCATTTTTTTTTTTTTTTACAGTTATCAGGTACAGTTTTCCAAACTAACACATACAAAAATATGTAATAATCGCACCACTTTTGCACCGTAGTGTTGATTGCAAGCTGTTAGTGCATACAAGCTTCCTGTGGGACAGGTTGACAATTTGAGCATGGAGTTTCAAAAGTTTGTTCACAGTAGATTTTTTTTTTTTTTTGTGAAAATCAACATCTCCACTCTGAGGAGTAATCTTCACTCCTTGTTGTTTTCTTCAGTAGTTTTTATTTTATTTCAGCCTTTGCTCTCATATAAAAAAAAAAGATTTCATGATCTGTCAGCAGCTGTTAGCTCCACTGTCTGCGGTGATTTTGTGACTCGGCGTTCGCTCCTCTGGAATGATTGGCCATGGTGGACTCGGGGATAATTGCCACAGTTGACTGTCTATTTAACAGAGGCATTAAAAGCTCCTGGTCACAGTAACTCAGCAGCAATTCAGAATTCTTCTTTTTTTTTTTTTGTCCAAAGAAGTATTTTACCCCCCGCGGTGGCTAATTTCTGACTCTGCTCTCCATCGTCTTTGAAGATCAGTCCAAACAAAGAGCAGAGATCATGCTGGGAAAGAGGCCACATTTAATCAGTCATGGCACTGCCAGTGAGCTGAAGAGGAAAAAAGTTTGTTTTTTTTTTATAAAGGAAAAGATTGCTTTCATGAGTTTTGTGACTCTAAACCCTTTGTATCATATGACACTTCCAGGACAACTTGATTCTGCCTCGTGGACATTTGTACAACACTGTAAACACAGGAGCAAAGCAACGGGGCTTCATTAGGGGGACAAAGCTAAAAGTGAACAAGGGGGGAGGGGGGGTTCAGGCAATTTAGAAGCCATTAAATGTCCAATTAACGTTCCTTGTCAGCCAAAGTACCTTGTAGGCAAATGTGAGTCAATTAATAGACCATTATTTGTAATACTTTTGGCATGATACGCCTATTATAAAACCAACTGTTTTCTTTTCCCCTCCTGTGCAGATTAAACATACATATCTAATGCTGTTCAAGCATTTGCAACAATCACCGTATGAATAAATCAGTGTGATTCAAGGTTTCCCATCTTTCAGAACGCAAACTCATGGTTTATTTCATTATTATAGCCTTCCCTGGCAAATGAAATCCTGCCCAAACAGTTCCTTAAGGGCTGCCTCCCTGATTAATATCAAAAACACACACAAACACACTCGCATCCGGCACCAAGTCCTGAGGATTTCGCTGTCTCTCAACACCAGGTGAATTAAATTGCTTTGGGCTGTGAAGAAAACCTGCATTTATAATAGTTTATTGTCCCGAGGATCACTGACATTTTTGTGGCGAATGTGCAGCAGAGGTTTTGCTAGATTTAATCAGCGCTGCCTGCAAGTGCACAATGTGTGCCACTCAGCGTAGGGAACTGCAGGAGGGAAATGCGACTTTACATAGTTGGAGGAGAAATAATCGGGGATTAAGGGTTCACACCTGGAGGACAACTGTCTCCGTCCACTCCAACTTCCAACGAGTCGCAGGATTCAGTCAGTCAAAAGTGTTCCCTGTGAGGGAATACACTGGATTGGTTGATTAAAAAAGTACTTCTTCAAAGTGATGGTGGAGTGAAGTAACAAACTGACGTCTCTTCATTTTCCTGATTTGAGATGAAGTTTAAAATAGGGAGGTCCAATAATATCAACATATTTAATTCATTTATTCATCCATCTTCATCCGCTTATTTTGTCAGATTATCTTAATCCCAAATGACCTTTCTTGACTACTGGGTCACATGTGCCGCCTGGCTGATCTTAACAGCCCAATATTAACACATCATTTTGGAAAGACCATTATAGGTTTCTTGCACCCAACGTTCCTCAGCAGGTATCAGTATTGGTTAAAATCAGAATGTATTTGGACAATATTGGACGACAAAATCCTATCATCAGTTCTGAACAACTGGACTTTTTTCTGAGGCTCTTTATCAGTCATGACCTGGATGATCAACACTATTTACAGATACCTATATATTGTATAGATATTGTCAAAGGTTAATATCAGTGATTCCGAAATTCCTGTTAGATCACAACATTGCTACTCTTATTACTGCCTGATGTACCTTACTGTCCTTTTGCAGTCTTACACGCCATTAATGTCCCCACTTTACCAAAGTCCCTTTCTCACTAGTATCCATATTATCAGACAAATCGCACGTAGATGCTAACGTTTTTTTTGTTTGTTTTTTTTGTGATTTTTAGTGTTCTGCTTTATTTAATGACATAATTGACCTTGTTTCTGCATAAGCAGTGGTTGTTAAGGCTGCTACATGTCAGTGTGAGGCCGTAGGACATGCACGTCAGATCACTTTGTAACACCTGACAACATCTACTCAGTTTTCTTCACGTGTCACAAGGCTGTGGCTGTGCCCACGAGCGCCACCCATTCATCTGCACAAGGTCCTTTACCTATATTGATAGCAGTTTTTAATGACCAAGAAAAATGTGTTTAAGAAACGCTAGGAATAGGTAGAAAACAACAGGCAGAGCTGGAGATGGAGGAGATGAAGATGCTTAGGTTGTCTTTAGGAGAGACAAGGGTGGACAGGGTCAGGAATGAGGTGATTAGAGGGACAACAAAGATAGATAGATTTGGAGAAAAAGCTAGAGACGACAGATAGAGATGGTTTGGACATGTTCAGAGGAGGGACAGTGGTTATATTGGTAGAAGAATGATCCTAGAGATGGAGCTACCAGGTAGGAGACAAAGAGGAGATTGATGGATGCAGTGAGGGAGGACAGGGAGGTAGTTGGAGTTATAGTAGAAGATACAGAGGGGATGGAAATTGTTGACTCGCTGTGGCAACCCCTGAAAAAGGGAGAAGCTAAAAGGAGAAGAAGAAGGTACTGGGGAAAAGACTTAAGAAAGAATGAATAATGAATTAATATTTTTACTGTATCTAAAATCTTTGCTGCCCCTGTTTCTGGTCATGGAGTAAACACTTCAGATACTATTCCCTGAAGACGGTAATTGACAGCATTCAACTTGCGCACCAAGGCATTGTGGACTGCCACCTGTTGACTGGGTTATTTTTTTAGAGCACACTACATCTTACCCAATCCTTGGGTATTGGTAACTGCAATGTCCATCTAAGTAGTGGTGTCTGTTGTCAGTCCCATATTAGCATACATGTGTATTATCAATAAGATCGTTATCGATTTGTCCGCTGCCAACTTAGACATTTTGCAGGGATACACCTGGATGTATCGGTTGTATCGGTATCGCCAAAATCAGATATGCCTTGTTTACTTCTTGAAGAAGTTACTACTGTAAATTCATTTTTTTAGAGTTTGACTTGAACCAGGATGCTCAAACTTTAGCTCTAGCACCCCCTACAGGTGTTAGCAAGGGATCAACAATTGCCTTTACATTTAAATATCCATTACCAGTGCACTGTACAGCGATTAATTGTTTAAAGCTGCAGAGCTGTTCTAACGCGGTGGCTGGTGGTCTGTGTTTTCAGTTAGACCAAGTCATTGACATTTCCCAGTGCTGACAGGATTAAAGTGGTAGCAGTTTAGGGACCTTTTAGCAAAGGTTCCTGAAGTCACTCAACTCCTGTTGGAAAAACTCCTGCGGCCATTTCAGGAGCCCGTCTCCATCTGTGACTCAAGGTGTGTTTGGCTTTTTATTGCACAACCCAGTGTAATTTAAACACAGCCAGACAGTAAAACCTTTGTGCAAATAAAATATAAGTACGCCGCAGTAACTTCCTACCGCGGCCTCATTTGGTTACGACTTTGAGCGTTTTTTAAAGTACTTTTTGTCTCCCTGACAAATGCTGCCTCTTCAAGGTGGGAGGTGTAACATTAGCTTCACCCGAGACGTCAGCTCATCTCTATATTGTACTACATTTTAATGCGACCGCGGCACCGCCGCAGATGTTTCTGGTGTGCAGTTGCCGCGGTCACAGCTGTTAGAAATGTAAGAAGCTCACATGTGTCTGAGGCATTCTGGGAATTGGCGTAATGATGCCGTTTTCAACAGCTCCTCTCTTTTGATTGTACACGGTTGTATATTCAAGCACAACAGTGTCTCAGTCATTAACCCGCAGCGTGGCCGCTGTGCCTCTGCAGCCATTACTGCACCGGCTGCAGAGGGTGGAGGAGAAATGGAGTGTGAGCTGCCGAGTATACGTATAAAGCACAAACTGTGACTCTCTGGGCAGGCGGTGGCTGATGAGTGTCTGTGCGGCTCTGGATGATATGTTAATATCACTAATTGTTTCCTAATTAGATGTGAGTCAGTGAGTTGTATTTTAATGCTCTTCGGGGATCATTACGGAGCCAGAAGAGATGCATCTCTGCTGATGGATGATGGGCCAGTCAGCAGGAATTTCTAACATCAAGGCCGTTCGGCTGACAGGAGCGCGGAGGGTGGAGTGGAGGCGGGTGGAGGGGAGAGAGGCGCTAAACTGATGGCTTTGTTGGCTGCAATCACGTTACTGAAATGCTCCGTTTTCAGGAGGTGAATCCAAAGTTAATCTGACATTAATAGGAGCTCTCCAGACATCTGACATCCCCTGACAGCCATGGCATTGGAGTCAATATGCCTGAGAAAAAAAAAAATAAAAAATTGCGCCGAAGTGTTAGGTGGACTAGGGTTGCACGTGTGTAAATAGCAATGGGCTATAAATAAAAGCAAGTGTGAATTATTCATGTTCTGCTGTTTAGGTGAGTCACTCTGGGGTTTCATGAGGAAAGTAAAAAAAAAAAAAAAGAAAATGTCTTATTTTAGGAACATTTTTATCCACCTGTTGCTACCAGATCAACCTGTTGTTGTTTTCAGTATCAATACAAGGCTGAGCTCAAAAAAATTGTCAGAAAATATGTTTTATCCAGGACAAGATACACGACAAGAGTAAAATTTAAATATATGTAAAGTTTAACAGGGGTCTTTTCGTTTGTTTGTTTGTTTTCCAAACTGAACAAACATTAAAAAAAACAAAAAACAACTTACTTTTAGATTGCTGATCACTGAAAAAAAAAACAAAAAAAACAAAGCTAACATGGATCTCGAGCACGGGCGTCAAACTCGTGACCCGTGGGCCATTTGCGGCCCATGGAAGAATATCCTGTGGCCCCCACCTTGGTGTGAAAGTTGAATTCATAAAAATATTTTATAGATTTATTCTCCCCATTTTATGGTAAATCCTTTAGTTCTCAAAACTCTGATCCACAGTCTTCTTCTGGTTCAGTGTTGTATTACACAGAATTTATGGAAATTGATTTTATTAAAAAAATTTGAAAGGTGACAAGGCCCTTCGCTGAGTTGTTAGTGTGGGTTGTGGCCCTCAATTTGTTTAAGTTTGAGACCCCTGATATAGAGGAAACAGAGAAAATAATAATAATAATAATAATAATAATTTTATCAAATAAAATTTTCTGATTACATATTTTGAGCTCTCCGATCGGTCATCAACAGGACATCAGCAGCGTTTCTTAGTGTCGCATCAAGTGATTAAAAAATTATTATAAATTAGCATTATTCCTTGACAGACAGTTTTAGTCCCAGAGAGAAACCATGATATGTTGGTTGACATAGTTGTGAATCTCTCCCCACCACAACATTAAGTAACATTTTAGGTTAAAATAAGTGTCTGTAATCAAACTGTTTTTTTTTTTTTTCTCATTCTCCCCTCTGGCTGATTCCTCAAACTTTTCCTCCAAAGAGACCATGGCATCCAGAAATTCAGATATTGGGTAAAAAGATTTGGATTTCTTGACGATCAAAGTTTAAGTGCTTTCTGAAATTTAGTACATATCTCATCACTGCCTATTTCTACACAACTGTCATGGTATGACATTGTCCACATGGTACTTACCAATATGTGCGTCCACTGTAGCAGTATTGGGGGCCTCCCACAGGAGAAGGACCCTTACGGTGACATTAAACCTCCACTGATTCTCTATACATCCTCCATTTATGTCACAACACCTGCAGCCAGTCAACTATTAATGGAACTTTTCTTTTTTTTTTTCTTAGTAATGTTCTGTACCTCAGCTCTTTAAGTTCTGTGTTCTGAGATCTCTCTTCCGTGACTTCAACATAGGATGTTTTTTTTTTTTTTTTAAACTGCATGTTTATCCATTTTGCACAGCTATAAGGTTATGTTTATGAACCAAAACAACACTTTACAAAGTTTGTATCAAATGTGTGATCAAATGTATCATACACCAAAACACATTTTTGTGGATTTTTCTTATATATTATTATTATTATTATTATTATTATTATTATTATTATTATTATTATTGTTATTATTATGTTCTAAATAACTATACACTTATTATATTATCAACTTATTTAAATGCTAAGTTGATGGTATCAAAAAGTATACATACATGTTTATATATATATGGATCAAAATACATACAATCCTTTATTAAGATAGATAGATAGATAGATAGATAGATAGATAGATAGATAGATAGATAGATAGACACTTTCTCTTTTCTTTTTAATTTCTTTTTTCCATAGATCATCACAGACTGCATCATCAGGCCCACAGTATAGTCTGTAGTAGTCTTCTAGAGTCAGTCTCTAGTGTTTTTGTCTCTTCTTCATCTCTCAGTCGTGGTCCTGGTGTAGTTGTCCTTCTCAGCTGGAGTGGGGTGGTGGAGACAAAGGCAGATGTGTCCCTGTGTTTTTTTAAGTCTCTCAATTAAGTCCTGTGTGTTGTCGGTGTGACTGAAAGTGCATGTGTGTGTGTGTGTGTGCGTGTGTTTTCCTTTTATGTGCTGTTGCTTGTGTTTGGGTGTGTTTCATTTCCCCCCCATGTGTTGTCTCTGTTTGTGGTCCACAGGTCCTCCGCTGCATTGTTCCTCCGCCTCCTCCTCCCCCGTTGAGCAGCTCCCATTCCCTCCCCCTACCATTGCAGCCAATGAGAGCAAGGGAGGGTTGCTAGGTAACAGTGCGGCTCAGCCAGCCCAGGACTCTGACTCTGAGGATGAGTTTGGCCCCAATTCATTCTTAGTTAAAACTGGCTCAGGGAACCTGTATGCTCCTGCCACTGCCACTGCTGATGGTGAGTCGCTTTTCAAACTAACGCTGCTGTCTGGAGGTTGACTTTGCTCTCTTTCTTCTCTGCTCTCAGTCTTACCGATAGTTAAGAGTGTCTGTCCCATTACTTTTTTTCTATGCTGTGCAATATGAAAGAGTTGAATGTGTGAGTCAATATTTAGCCTCAGGAAATGCACAGAACCTGAGGTCGGTAGAGTGGAGTTCAGAGACTGCTCAGAGAGATGGAAGTTTCTGGTTTAAAGCCGCCGGTGTAGACAGGAATGATCTTGAATCTCAGACGGGAAGCTGGAAAATCAGCAGCCGAGACAGGCGGCGATATCACCCCTGCTCTGTGATGATGTACGACACCGGAGGACGGGCTGCCGCGGTAGTTGTGTCTGTGTCAGTGTGAGGTGAACTGTAACTCTCCCGTATTTGGATAGGCGCTGACAGGCTGTCAGCTTCAGAGAAGCGAAGATTAGGTTTTCAAAAATCCATACGTTGTTCCTCATTAATAAATGTCACCGGTGGCCTGCTGTGTGTGTAGGAGCCGAGGTTCACGCTGACTGACACGCTGACATTTGCACTCAAACTGTTAAAAGTACTCAGAGAGTTAACCAAAGTTCAGAACCATCAGAGTGTGTAAAATTCAAGGAAAAAAAATGACTTTATTTACTTTTTTACTGCCAGAATTGAGTGGAAGTTTTGGCAGACGATGTTGTCATTGAAACGTCTCTTTTAAACCGTAACACAGTGTTTCAGTGACCTTAACTATATAAGCTTTATTATAGTTATATGAATGAGAGGCTGAACTTAATCTGAATGACATTTTTTGACGCAAAATATGATTCAGGACTTTCAATAATGTGTAGAACAGTTTGATGACCAAAAAGGTTTGAGAAATTTCAGGGCTCAGTTCTGACTTCTTTTTGTGGTTTCACTTTAGTGTTTATACTCACCTACCTCTACTTTATGGAGATAGAGAAATATCATTTAATAATTATTATTGTTTCTGTTCTAGGCTTTATTTTCTCCTTTTTTGGGGGAAGATGTTTTATCTGATTAAGCGTTAAATAAAAGCAAATTACTAAAAATGAAACTTCTAACCAATTAGTGGCTTGTTGCTCTAGGTCAGGAGGGCAGTGGGCAAACTTTTTGACTTTTGGGCCACAATTGGTCCTAAAACTGTCGAGAGTCCAGAGCAGAAAGATGGAGCTTTGTTTGAACTTTGATAAATGGCATGTAAGAGCCATATATAAAACCTATAATCTTACGTTTCAAATACTTTTTATGACGTTATCAGCTGGGGAAATGAACTTATTGCATGGAAAACGCAGATGTTGGAAGAAATTATTTAATATGGACAAAGTTGGGGGCCACATTAGAAACTTCAACAGACCCCATCTGGCCCCCGGGCCTTAGTTTGCCCATGCCTGATCAAGTTGTTCTTTGACACCATATACATACTGTATATATTAGTATATAATTCAGATTCAGAAAAAAAAAAAAAAAACAACTTTATATATTCCAATTTAAGGTCAATTTGAGAAAAGAAAGTGACAAAAAATTGAAATAATAAATTAATTATTTAATAATAACATATATGATACTGTATATACAGCATGTGGATATACATATATTATTTATTTGCGTCAAAACATTTTCCAAACAGCACAAAGTACAAATATGCACCAGTGACAAGATAATTCCTCCTGACATACGTTTATCGCTCCACGTTCGGAAGCAGGGAGCTCGGATTTTACGATTCTTTTACATCAAACTGTAAAACCTTATGGTTCAGACGCAGGTGCAGGGAACTGTGCTGCTCCTCAAATCTCATACTTCAGCCACTTACCTGCTGCACATTCCCAACGTCAGATGCTAACACAAAACAGAAAGGCAGCGAGAAAATAAAACAATATCAATAATGTATCACTTTAACAGCGCCACGAGGGTTAGAATTACCCCTGGTCTCCTCACTGCAGCTGCGGGAGGATTTATTAATCCCTAATTCCACTGCAGCAACGTGCCCGTCAGCTCAGCCGTGACACGACTGAAGGAGACGAGGGCGTGGCCCTCACGCTGTGGCCGCACATTTGTCTCTACAACAATGGCAGTGATTTGCATAGGTGTGTCGTCGAGGTTCCCCTCAGGCTGGAACCGAGGAGCGAGGAGGGCTGAGGAGGAAATACCCCCCGGGGTCTGTAAGCCAAAGCCTGAGTCATCCTCAAGTTTTCTAAGTTGGCTTTTAGTTTTTTTTCAAGAACAGCATGTTCCTGTGTGAGACTCGCTGGAAGGTCCAATATCACACCAAGCTGTGTTTTTTTTTTTTTTTTTTGTTGCTTTTTAAATCAATGCTTTTGGCCAAACAGGTTTGGTATTGGCCCGGGGCGAGCGCTGTGCTGTATATGAATAAAAATGAACCTCTTCAAAGTCACATTTTAATTGAAACTCATTTTGCTCATTCAGTCTCAGACGCCGTGTGTTAAAGACAGGGTTTTTATTCAGAAGAAATACCCAATGAGATGCAGTACTGTAGTACACTGAGCTGGACCCATGTCTGTATTTTCCATCTTCACAATAGAACAGAACCCCGGACTTAACAATCCTGTGGATTATTTATTATTAGTATGAATATTTTCCTACTTTCCTCAAATCTTGGCTCAAAGCCTCCACTCTTGCTGAATGGAAATGAGATTTCTTATTCAGATTATCCAGGATTAAAAATCATAATACCCAGGGCTAATCCTGATTTGAATAGGATTGTTTTATTATTTCCATTTGCTTCTCTTGGTGGATATATTGAGGATTTCAGTAAACACTCAGACCTATTTTGTGATAGTTGTTTTTTTTCTGAATGACTTCGACAATGCTGAGCTCCTGTGGTAAATAATAAGAACTGTGAACACCTACTGTATATCAACTAACAGTTTGATACACACATATACTGTATATATATATATATATATATATATATTTAACATGGATTCCCCAAAGTGGACTGGACACTGTTTGTCGTCTGATTTGTTTTATCTCAGGCCAATCACAGAGCTTGGATGGTGTTATAGACCCAGGCATGGGCAACATAAGGCCTGGGGGGCGTGTGTGGCCCATTTAGCTTTGCAATTTGGTCCAGACAAATAGTAGAAATGCTTTGCTTTTGGATTATACTTCTGTCTTCTCCCTGTATTGCTTAATTTCTCCTCATATTGGGCGTAGAGAAGGCTCAAAGTATTTTAGAATTGTATACTTTTCACAGTAAAACACGTATACTCCATATATCCATGGTTCATCTATCTGCTTTTGACCCACTGTTCAATCTTAAAGATTATTTGTAGCCCAAAAATCAAGATATTTGCCCCTGTATCTTGTATTTGTTTGTGGATTCGAACTTGCAACGCTACGGACACTAGTCCAGTTCCTTAACCACTAGTCTACCACTATCCCTAACAGTTATATAATGGTCTTTTAGCTAACCATTTTGGATTTACATTAAAAAAAAAGAAAAAAACTATTTTTAGTTGACTTTTTTTTTTTTTGAACTTTTTCCCAAAAAGGGACCTCAGTTATGTTACCTAGAAACCACGTTAAAAGTCTTTGTCTTTAATTTCAATTCATTTCCTTGTGAGGTTTTGCCAAAGTGACAGAACTTCCCATGAGTACCATAATAGATGGATGGATTTTACATTTGCAAAACAGGGTCGTAAGTGCACCGAGCTGTAGCCAACAGGAGTGAACCCAATTTCTTAAATTATCGGCGTAAAAAATGTGGGAGGAAAAAGCCAAATGCAATGTAATCTTGAAATAAAAATGCATTTCAGGCTTTCAGCGGAAAGTGCACCCGGGCAGGAGGGGAATGGTAATTTAAAAGCCAGTGTGAGAAAAAAAAAAAAAAAAAATGACTTGAATATCAAATCAGATTGTCCTGACATGCAGGTCAGTTATTTGAGAAATATTTAAATTTTTTGAACCGTGACAGAGACGGATATATTTACTTTTATGTTGTCAGAGCTCGACGTTACAGGCACCGCTGTGTGTTTTTATGTGATTGACTCACAGAGCATCTGGCGAACTGGAAAACAGGTGATATTTGTCTCTTTGCATTTACTTAAGGTGGTGTCACAGCCCCCGACGTCGGAGCAGGAATGTTCTGCAGGATTTTAACCAGAGTAAATACTTTGAGCAGCACAGACTCATTCACATTAGTCGCTTCAGAGGCTTCAGTGTTTATATTTAGTCGGGGGGTTGGAGGGATCTGCTGCCTGCTGAAGCCTGCACTTCTTTTGTTGGAGCCTGTGTTTCAGTGTGGCCCCGGGCTTTCTCCAAGGGCCCTCTTCTCAGGGTGAGTGTCAGTGGGAGTCCGCTTCCACACTGAGCCCTAAGATGTGAGACACTGCAGCCTCCCTAGCATTAGCATCTCTTAATGCAATAACAGCATGGGGTCGGGCCAGCGCCGGCGCTCAGCGGTGAAAGAGGCAAAGCTCCACGACCTGGCAGCTGACCAGGCAGGAATGCTGAGCCGGGAGGAGAGGACACGAGCATACGTGAATTCAAACAAGTCTCGGTCTGAACTGCTTAATCATGCCCCCCGTGTCTGCGGGGACGGATGAAGGAGGACACACAGAGAGTGATTTAGTCGCAGGCACATGAAGGCTGTTACAGAGGAGGATTAGCCATAGTGATGATTGTGTTTCTTAAGATTCTCAGATTATTGTCAGGGTCATGATTGGAATATTAAACAAATCTAGCCCCAAAATTTGGTTCAATTTTACAACTTAATAACTTCAGCAATCTAACTTCATTAGAACATGAGTTTTCTCTTGATATAATATTTCTTAATAGAATTTTTTTTTTTTTTGCCTCTACACCAGGCAATCTAGGGCCCGAGGGCCATATGCGGCCCGCCAGCATGGTCCAACTTAAATCATTTATTTTTATTATCATTAAACTCCTGCCTTTTTCCTGCAATGCCTGCAGTTCCCCAGTAGATGACATCACAAAGGCTATCAGAAATTTAGTTTAAAGAATGCTCCATCTTTCTGCTCTTGAATCGGCCCACTTGTCCAATTCTGGGGCTGGTTCTGACCACCTCTGCTCCACATCTTCCCAGGTTCTATTCCTCGAAAATATTTTGTCAATAGAAAAGAATTAAGATAAAAAATGTATGTGCTATAACAGAGAAAACAGATTATTTTTGCTACAAATCCACTACATAGAGCAAACTTGGGCAAACTAAGGCCTGGGGGACTAATGCGGCCCATTTGGCTTTTTAATGCGGCCCGCCAAGCTCAACCAAATTAAACTATTAATTTATTTTATCATTATCTTTTGACCTTTGCCCCGAAAACCCCAAATTTTCCCAATAAATTTCCTTAAAAGCATCTTTGCCTTCATTCCCTTTACTTATCATTTATCTTAGTTTCAATAAATGTGTGGTTTTAGTGCCACCTGTGGCCTGTGTTTCAAAATAATTGTCCAGGTCTGGTAAAGAGGCCTTATACTGGCAGGTCAACTATTGTACACATTTGATTTGATTACACAGGCCAAATAAAATTACACTGAAGGCCAAATTTTGCCCTGGAGCCTGAGTTTGACCACACAGCATTAAACACGTTCCTAAAACATCTGAGAATCTGAATTTTATTGTTAGCTGTAGGACAAATATTTTAACCTATAAAACTTGTTTAACAAAAATACATCTCTCTCCTGGTAGTTGACAAGTTTAGAATTATTCCAAGTCCGACACTTATGTCAGTGTTTTACATAGATTCATCTTCATTTCTCTTATCCTTTATTGGGCCTCAGGGGCAGCAGTCTCCACCACAGCCACCCAAATCACACTACTCCATAGTGCGAGCCTCTCTGTGGGTGGTGAGCCCACTGGAAGTTACTAGGGGGTCGGGCGGTGCTATGCTCAGAGCCCCTGGTAACTTGGCAGCTGGTAAATTACAGCCTGGAACCTTGTGGACATTTTTTTTTTTTGCAAAATATATTTTAAAAGAAAATTCTGAATGGGTCTTTTGACTTAAAAAAAAAAAAATCCTTGCATGATTAGAGAAACAAAACATAATTCTAAAGTTCATATCCATAGCTTTTATTCTTTCCTGGCAAAGTGCTTAACACTTTTATGATTGGCTGCCGATTTCTGAACATGACATTTGACTGGACTCGTCTTCCACTAAAGTAAAGTCATCAGACAAGTGGTCCAGTTGCACTCATCTGTGCGGTTCATCAGGACAGAGAAACCGTGGAAAATTCATTTTGCATACGTGCACATCCTCTCTTCGCCGACGGAAATTGAGATGCATTACTTTCATTGCGAGATAATTGTGGACCATCTGTGCCCTCCAACAAAATCCTCAACCCCTTGATGGATATGCAGCAGAGTGACACTCACAACAGAGCGCACGTAACCGCTCGTCTTGTTCCTGCGGAGACGGATCAACAAACTGACAGAAAATCCATGTGGCCTCACAAAGGCAGGAATGAACCTCGGGCCCTGACCTGGCGCATCAGGCTGCAAACTGTGGCTGAGCTTAGTTTGAAAAACAATCGAAAATGTTCAATCAATTTACTTGATTTATTTATTTTTGTGTGGCTGTTTGTTGCATGGCCATCAATCAGTCTTGGTTGTCAATCATGACATTTAGAAATGTATTAGAAGGATAAATTGTTGAGCATGTGTGCCCTCAGTAAAGAGAGTCGGGGGGCTGGGGGGGGTTCTGGTAATTTATTCTTTTAATTTATTGGTTTGGCTAAAGTCCCATCTACTCATAAAGGAGGAGTTGGTTTATGACCCTGGCCACAAGGCCAACACATGGATTTTAGCCACAAACGCCACAGTTACATTTGTGAGGCCCCTTCCATTTTAACTGATGTCAAAGTTATGGTGCAGGGACTTGAATCTGCACCCTTTATTTACATCTCAGGACATTTTTAATTTCAGTCAATTTTCAAATGTCTGGCATTATTTTCACTGATTGGTTGTTAAGTTCTGGCAAATGTGACTATATACTTATTAGGGGTTCATTTCTGGAGTCCTGAAACATTTCCTACCTATAAAATCTTCCTACCCGAATTAACTGTGCATGCAAGGATTTAACAAGTGCACACAGGCCTATATTGGCCTATAATTTTCTCCTACCAGGCCGGTATAAAAGGTTAGAATCTTGTATCAATGACTCTGCGTCAGTTTGAGTTTATTGTTGTTGTCTTCACTGAGAAAATATTTCCTAATCAAATATAATTGCGTTATTGATGATGGAATCCTAGCCATTCTATTGGTCAATTATTTTGTTGATATGGTTATGGATCAAGAGGAAGTTATAGACAGATGGAGCCAAAAGGAAACATTATTTCTCTGCAGCCCGGCACCAATTCACCCACGGACCGGTACTGGTCCATGGCCTAGTGGTTGGAAACCACTGCGGTAGAGTGCATATCTGGGTAGTGATCAAGGAAACTGCTGCCTTCATGACCTGGTAGTGGATAAGGTGGTGAAGATAGATGGATGAATCTTCAGATAAA
>JAFBJS010058863.1:0-58304 GCA_016785265.1 Paraplagusia blochii
AAGGCATTAAGATGAACAAGGAATTGAAGAAAACAGTAGAGTGGTCTAATAATGTTTTCCATGTATATATAAATATGTTCGTCTGAGGCAACACACACACACACACACACATACATACATATTTATACATATATATTTACATACAAGTAAATATGTATGTAAATATACTTGTGATTTATATATATATATATATATATATATATATGTAGATAAGTATAAATCACAAGTATTAACATACAGTATATATCTTTTTTTTCCTCATGTTTACATTCAAAGCTTTATTCAGTTGGTATTGTATTTTTAATTAGTTGGGAGTCCCACTAATTGTAAACATGATTGTGGTTCATCATACTTTCTTCCTTCATCACCATGAAATCAGAGGGATGTAGATGCGCTTACCGTTTATGTTATACTAGGAACCTATCTGGTGTTTTCCAACCTGCTTGAAAATGTATCTTGATATAAGGTATACTCATCTGTGCTGGATTATTGAACCTTATTACGTCACTGACTGAATACTCAGTCCACTAACCAGACAGATTTATCTTGATTGTAACAGCTATTGACTGGAGCAGCCCATATGAATTAACTTGGTTCCTCGACATGTTCACTGACACTGATGGATCCATTTCTACTAACCAGCCTGATTGGTGGTGATGTTCACAGTGGAGTAGCTGGGGGTGGTGGGATTCTTCCCAGAAACGCCGTTCACAGCCTGGACCTCGAAGCTGTAGCGGGTGTGAGCCTGAAGGTTTCGCACCACCACCTTCTTCTGCCTCAGCCCCAGGCGTCGAGGTGCGATGTCAACGTTGTCGTCGCACCTCGTACACGGGCTGCGGTCTCTCAGACATTTCTTGCACACCACATTGTAGACGAGGTCGCTCCTGCCGCCACTGTCTTCGGGCTCCTCCCACTCCAAGGACAGCGAGGTCTCGTTCACACTGGATATAACGTTGCGGGGCGCCGAGGGAATCGCTGCAAACACATGTGGGTGGTTCATGAGGCGGACAGGCAAAATAAAACAACTCAAGTGTTAGTCATGCAGTGTTTCCATCATCCTGCCTCTACAAGACGAAGAACAGTGTCCATTTGAGTAAGAGTTTGAATCTGCTTTTTCTAAGGAAGCTGCAGCAAAAAAAAAAAAACACAAGGTAAAACACAAAGGCAAACAATATCTTCAGAGGACAAATATATTCTTTGACTGTCTCTTTACAATAAATTCGTGAGGGCACACATGTCAAACTCAAGACCCGGAAACCAAATCCAGTCCGTCAAGTGTCTTAACCCTTTAACGTTCTGCTCAACCAGACTATGGGTCTGAATAATGCATTGAGCTCAATTAAAAAAAAAGATTATTGTTGTTATAGTTATTTTAAAGGCTGCCTATTTAGCACTTTAATCTGTCCCACCCAACTTGTCCATATTATTAATTTATATCATTTTACTTCTGCCTTTTTTCACTGCAATGCCTTCAAGAGGAACTTTACTAGTCATGTGGCCCCTCAAGTAAATAAGTTGGACACGTTGGGCAAATAAGGCCATAGCAAATAGTAAATAGAGTAAAAAAAATTCAAAGTATTCGCAACAGAAACATTTGAAGTTCAGTCAAAAGACAACAGATGGCCAGACATTGCCAAGAGAATAAAAAAAAAATGAATACAGGCATCAAAAATTTCTAAATATCAGTCAGGTGTGTAACCAGTTAGGCAGAAAAATAAGTATTGGAAACATGTTTAGTAATTACCAAAAGATAAAGAAAACAATGGCCATCAACAACAGAAAAAATATTAACTTTAAAAATAGTGTGACCATTAATACACACTAAATAACACAAGTATAGACACATATATACATAGATATATGTATATATGTGAATATAAGAAACACACATCTTATTGATACTGTAAAAAAGCAGTATGATGGATCTCATTGTGTGCCTTCAAATTATTGACAGTATGGATTTATAGTCATGTCCTTGGTGCAGCTCCTCCTAGTGTTTGCGCAGCTCAGCGAATTTTTCCATGATATTTATGTTATAGAATCATGATATAGAAAACCACCATTTCCTTTAAATACTGTAAGCCTCACTGCTTTTCAACTCAAGTCAATTTGACATCTGGATTAGGTATAATAACCCCATAACACAGACAGGAACGGGAAAAAAAAGGAAAAATAAATGGTTCAGCAAAGGTACACTTCTATCCCAGCCCACTGTACTCTACAGTGTGTGAAGAGAGGAGCCTCTAAGCCGAGCAAAGGAAACGCCCAACTCAGAGCTCAGAGCAGAGAGGGGTAAAAAGGGCTCAGCGACACAAGGTGAAACCAGCAGTCCAGCGACTTAAGCTCCTAAACCAGTTCCCTCGCCAAGAAGTGCTTCTCACTAGTCCTGTCTTTTCTAATTGGGCAGACACTATTCAGAGTGAAGCCCACTCTAATTGGACACCCATCTAAAGCGCACGCTGAGTCCAAGCTGCCGGCCATTGACCGGCTGAGCTTCCTAACACACCAACAGACCACCTCTGACACAGAGCACTGGCTGCCTGGCGCAGGCTCTAACAGACTGCAGGGACCAAAACTGTCACGTCTGTGTGTTTTCTGTGTGTTTTTCCTCGGTGACTGCGTGTCTGCTGTGGTCAATGTCACAATCCTCAGGATTCCAGTGACGAGGATCTGCAGGAGACAGTTGTGGGACCATGGGTGCGTGTGTCATTTAAGTTGGTGATAGGCCCCTGGAGTTGACATTTCTCTCCACAGAATCGTCTCCATCAGCAAAACTGGCTCACAGTACAGCCTGTTCCATTGTACACAGCTTTTAAAACGACTGCATATCTGAAATAATAATGGTGTCAATCTTAAGGCGCTTGAGCCAAAACTGGGTTTAAACTGCCTTGGGTTTAAATCCCGGTCACTTGATGAATTTTGAGAATCAAAAAAACTTTATGTTCAGGAACTGGTTTGTAAAATTTTATAGGAAGACCCAGCTTATGTACTTCTTTTCATGAAATTTAACTTTTTTTATTGGCAATTTTGTTCGAGATTTGTACTTTTATTTTATGTTCATATAGCATGGAGTATTTCAGTTAACGAACATTAATGAAATTTAATTGTACTTTGTAATTTTTTTTATTTCCTAGCAAATTAAATTCAATTGTTTGCTTGATTGTGTTATGTACAATTTTAAAATTAAATACAAGGCCACATATTTAAGTACTCACTTATTCCATCATGTTAGAAATTGTCAGTTAATTATAAAAGGCACAATTAATTTAAACTCATTAATTCACTGCAATTTAAGTATTTCTTTGTTAAAAACTAATTTAGATTCAACCTTACTAGGTGTCAAGTCGGTCAAACTGGTGAGTATTTTCAAAATGTACAAGTATATAAAATTGTATTATCACTATTTGCTTTTAGGAAACTAAACATTTTACCATATTCTCATAAAGTGTCTATTCTGTTAATAAATACAAAAAAAAACAAGCAGCTGGTTGCATTCAAAAGGGCAGTTTTGGCCCGCAGGCCCTATGTTTGCTGCTTCTGCTCTAACTTATCAATCTATCAATCAAATTTTATTTATATAGCCCACATTTACAAATCAAATTTGTCACATAGGGCTTTACAGGGTTGGTAACATCCTCTGTCCTTAGACCCTCAGCCAGGGTAAGGACAAACTACCGAGGAAAAAACCCTTTTTACAGGGAAAAAAAACGGTAGAAACCTTAGGGAGAACCACAGGAGAGGGATCCACTCCCTGGACGGACAGACAGTGCAATGGATAGTCGTAAGAGATTGTGACAGACAGAGATACTTTAAGTCACTTAATCACATCTCATTTCCAATCACCATAAAAACACCTGTCTGTGGCTTTACTGTAGGATGTTTTTTCCCTTTTCAATATAAAAGACAACATCTCTGAACACTCAGTGCTCCTGGCTCAGCCATCCATACTTATTGATGCTCATTTCTTTCCATTCTTTCAACCCATATAAATATAGTGGTGTCAAACAGCTATAGTAGAAGTTTCACAGTGAGCCAACTGCCTGACAGCTTAGCCCAGCAGTATCCATATCTAGTTCAACTTCATTTAATAACTACAAGGTTTGAAACGTCACACCAAAGTGACAAAAAGCAACGGAAAAACTGCAAACACACTTCAACAAGAGTTTGAGCTGCTTTATGTTTTGTCTGTGCAGTAGGGAAAGACTTACTGGTGCAAGCGGAGTCAGGAGGATCAGTGTCAGCACGGTAGAAACCCATCTGGCAAGGACAGATATTGGCTCCCCGAGCACTGGTGCGACTGTTGGACGGACAGGGGACACAGCTCCCCTCCCCAAACTTGGATTTAAAGGTACTGGGTGTGCAAGCTGAAAGGAAAGAGAGGACAATAAGAAGACAAAAATAAAAATGTGCACTGCTGTCACTTATCTAAAAGACAAGTGGGAGTCGAGTTCTGTCGCAGAACAATAACCGCGCTTGTTAAGAAGCTGCTTTTGCTCACTATTTATGGAGAATACGTTGATATGCGCGTGGTACATGTTGAAGGCTCGGGCGCCGGCTCTTATCTGCACATCTGCAGCTATTCTTTCATTATTGAATTGCTTTACCAGGTGACATTAATCTGCTTAAAGACAGAGACCGGGATGACAGCAAAGTTCCGTGTTGAAAAGGAGGAAAAAGGGGGCTGGAGATGAAGATTGCCCGCTGACAGGAGATTGGTGCTGTCAGGCAAACGGGGAGAAACGATTCCGGGAGAAGGGCTACACCCAAAAGCCATCAATCAGTGTCTGTTCAGTCCTTCGCTCTCCAAAACCGCACCCCTAAATCCAAACAAATACTCCACATGCATGTAAAATAGCTCTATAATGAGTTCATAAATCAATGCAAATGAAGGGGCATCGGACTAGACATAAATTAGCCGAGGCAAGTATTTAGACAAGACCACAAAGGGGTCGTTGTTGATTGGCCAGAGCAGTTAATTAAAATTCACACTTAATATCCCACTGATGATATTTTATTGTTCGTTTTCATAAACAAATTATAATCTGGTTCTCAATAATTTACCTGCATCAGAAAGAACCATTTTCAACCTTTGTCAAATTGAATTGAAAACAGTAAGAGCTGGTTCTTAGAGGTAATACAACAGAGGCTACAATGGTAAGAAAAAAAAAAAATCTAAAATAGAGTTTTTGAAGGTGTGCAGCCCCACACAACAGCAGAGCTCTGTGCTATTGTTGCATTTTATTTTCAGGATTTTGATTTGATTACTGACAGGAGAGCGTTATATTTCTTATATTTTTTGATCATGCTAGATTTGCACATATTTTTGCACCCTGTGCAAAACCAAAAAATGATACAATTTTCTTTTTTATTTTTACCTTGAAGGAATAAAACTAAGCAACTAAGCCCAAAGATAGATCCAGATGGAGGAGGATTAGCAAGAAAAGGTCTTGATCTATCAAACTCAACAGAACTATGTTTACTGTTTCCCACATTCCCACAACTGGCGGTGTAAAAGTGGGGTCTCTGGCAAACATCTGTCCTGTCAGCATGAGGGCTCGTAAAAACCAGCCAGAGAGAGACACGAAGGGAGAGAGAAAGATTAACTGGTTAAGCTAAGTGGTCTTTCAGTTGCAACTCAAGTTCTCCCCTAATTCCCAACAAAAGCACTTGTAGGAAAATCAGCACAGCTAATGGCCCCACGTTGTAGCCGTAAAACTAAGCAATAAAAAGCCAAAGCCAAAGATAAGATGAAATTCTTCTTATTTTCACTCCCATAATTCATGTGGACCTTTAGGCTCTCCGCTCTCCGATCTGATTTATCCGTCCCCTCTTTCACGGCACGTCGTGATTTTCTTTTATTTGTTTGTGTTCCACGCTCCTTCAGGAGAGGGTGCTGAATCACCCAGCTTTAACCTCTTTTTGGGGCGCTGCAATTTGGCTCTTTGAT
Source organism: Paraplagusia blochii (assembly GCA_016785265.1). Lineage (NCBI taxonomy): Eukaryota > Metazoa > Chordata > Actinopteri > Pleuronectiformes > Cynoglossidae > Paraplagusia > Paraplagusia blochii. Next base: position 5,948 of record JAFBJS010058863.1, read on the forward strand.
TTGCTAATGTTTTCTCCTTCCCTCTCTCCATTGTCTCGGCTCCTCGTCGTCCTCCATTTCTTTCACCAGTCTCCATCTCGTGCAGTGTTTGGCCGCAAGTGGGAGAGAAAGCAGCGAGGCCGAGGTAAGAAATGAAATGTCTGAGTGATTAATGCTGCCGTAGCGGTGTTGGCTCACGTCGGTTTGAATGGTGTTAATGAGCGCGGCCATCTGTAGATTAACTAACAGGAGGCCGCAGAGGAAATTACACTTCCTCATCGCAACCGCTGGCTGAAACCCTGCGGAGTTCCTTATCAGGACAAGCTTTTAACCTTGAGCTGACAAATAGCAATGAATGAGCTTTCCAGCCCCATGTTAGACACTATTTCTTCCGTTTAGGTGAAGGGGGCTCTGGCTTGCCGTCTTTGAACTTTCTACGCCCTCATTTTACACGGAGAATGTGCAATATTCATTCCAAAATACCCCCCTCCATCCCTTTCATAGCGTGATAGCAGATGAAGTGTTTTTGCTTCGGTTGGCCAAGATATTCCAATATCATGAATTGAGCCCAGAGCAGCACGTTGCGCATTTGAATATGTCACATTTCGCTAAGTTTCTTAAGAGCTATTTACACAAAGTGACCTTTGCAGCTTTATGTCACGGTAACTACCTCTTACAGTGGATGGAAAATTAATTTTAACAATCCAGGATAAAACCTTTCTGAGTTGGTGCATTAAAGTGAGCATTATTCCTGAACTAAAGAGAGAGTGTGAAGAGAACTTGTTTCAACCCTCGTCCATTGTCACTCTGGAGCTATTACGTTTCATATTAAGTGTTCACAAAAGAAACGTTTCAGTTGATATTACTATATGACAGTGAAATCAATCTAGACCTGGTGGTAAGACAGGGTTATTTCCTTCTATTCTTAAGCCTACTGAAAAGGTTCAATGCAACATTAACTATGCCTCTGAAAGTTCTCACTCATCCAGATGTTGATACCTTTCAAGCTCCAAGAAGTCTGGTTGTGTAAAACTAAACTCTCTGGGCAACGTCAACTAATTTTTTAACCTCCAAGTCCGTGACTTTTGAGAAACAAAGAGCATTAGCTGCGAATGCGGACTAGTATTGCCGTGCCATCCTTGAAGGAACATTAATAATCGAAATAACACATCTCCAGATGAAGATTCTTGATTGAAGGAAATACTTTTAGCCTATAGCTTACTATGTTTCCATGAACTCTGATCTAAGTAACTTGGTCAAAGTGTTTCTTACAAATTATAATATTTATATTAATTGTACCGCAACATGGGACCATTTTTTTTACTGTAATTTTAATTTAGAAAGGCTGACTGACGTTTCACTTAATCCTGTTGTTTTTCACTATGGAATTTTGGAGCATGTTTTCACATCTTAAAAATAACTTTTTTTTTTTTTACTTTTTTGCAGCCATGTGAAAGATTAGTGGCAAAATAATTTGAACAGACTTTCACTGGAAATACCTCTCTTTTTTTCAGTTCTTAGTGTAAATCAACTGGCTTGCCGCCCTCTATTTCTGTGTCATTCTCCCACTCCCACCAGTGTTTGGATGTTGCTCCCCTCTGCAACAACTCATTAATTCACACTCTCCTCCACCCCCATCACTGCCCTCCGCCAGAAGCCACAAAATAAATGCAGAGCGGGGAGCACAGACTGGAGTGACTTGAAGTAAACATGTTTAAAAAAAAAAAATGTTTTTAAGGTAAATAAAAGCTGTAAAACACACATACCCTGGCACTGAATGCCGTCGGTGGAGGGTTCAAAGCCGGCAATGCAGGTGCAGGAGCCCACAGGAACCATCCACTCGCCATCGCCGTTGCAATACAATTTTAAAGGAACAGACACTTCCATAGCATTGGTCACGCAGGCCCCTGGGGCAATGACTAGGGAAGTAGCTTCAGCTCCCGTGGCAGTCTCGGGGAAGACGGCAAAGTTGGCGATGGTGGTAGAACACTTCTTGAAGAAAACCCTGACTGAGTTGAGAGACATGCATGCCCCCAAGTCCTGGAATGCAAGGTAGAAGCCCGCCTTTGAGAGGGGGCCAAAGCTGCGCAATTTGGTGTTGATCCTGCCCGCCTCCAGCAGAGAGAAGCTCTCATCTGGAGCAATAGTATCCACCTTAACGTAAGGGTTCTCCCTCCACACAGGGCTGCTGTCTGTCGCTGTGTCGCCCTCTGACTCGTAGTAAAACAGATTAAAGGTCTCTTTGCAGGAACCAGGTATGTTGGGGATGCTGGCACAGTCACGTACGGAGAACTTGAGTTCTACGTAGACGCGCAGGACACCCCTGCGGGGGATAAAGTCCGTCCTCAGCCAGTTGTTCTGGTTTGGCTGTTTGACGTTGCACACCTGGTAGGTTCTGATTGGGCTCATGTAGTCATCGTAGCCGCTGACCTCCTCCCACTGTGGATGCAAGACAGAGACAGTGACAGTGCTTTCAGATAGGTTTACGAACAAGTGCAGCTACAGTTAATAAAGGCCGTGTTCTGTATATATGTAAATAAATACAATCTAAGTTACAAAAATCCACAACGCCGAAAGAAAAATACTGTTTTTGGTAACCCAAGTTAATATCCCTGTTGAAATGCTGACCTCAAAGTTTTTTATTACAAATGACCCTGGACATTTTAATGTAAGCGACCTTACTTTGTCATAATGCAGTCAAGCATCTGTGTAAAGCGATGTTTAAAACCCTTTTGCCTTTTTTATTTTTGGAGGCGACTATTGATCCATATTTTCCCAAGAGGTCCAAAACATGAAGGTAGCCATGTTGCCAGACCATTGTCATCAATCAGCTACAAGTTTGGTGAACCAAAATTTTACTACACCCCTAAGAAACAAGATATGTATAAAATACCTCACCATGAAGAATGGACGGGATTTGTTTTAGCAAACCTTTTTGCCGTAAGCTTAATATAACTCACTCTTTATTTTATTAGCTTGAGATTGTGTAGTTTGGAGAGTCAAACAGGACATGAAACAACAATACTTTAATACCTTAAGGCCTACCCAGAGTAAACATGGACGCAACCATCTAGTGCAGAGCATAACTCGAGTTCTCACGTTATTGACGTTTAATTTATGAAAAAGACAATCTCTCCCAGTGCAGTAACATTTCCATACGGTAAGCCATCCTCAGGTCTCCCCCTGATGGAAGAGGTGGGCACAGCATGTAGTACCTCATAACCGTTAAGTGATAAATCAAAGACATCGAAGTCAATGATGTTAAAAGGTGTTTAAAGACTCAAGCTGTGCTAAATCCTACAGTTTTTATATCTAGCCAGCAGAAAACCAATTTGCTTTAGACATCCAGCAACCAAACTGTAGAATATGCCCCTGCAAAGCACCACACTATCAGTCTCAATAGCATGGAAGATGCTGGGATGAGTGGCATCTTCGTCCTGATAGAGGAAGTCATTTTGCTTACAGTCTCACATACATTGCGTAGATGTCAGGAGGACCAGTACAATCATAACTTCACACATAATTCAATAAATAACAATATATTCTGCAGTCACTTAGCTTACAAGAATTACGAGTGCATTAGAGAATATTTATATTTAGTCAAATATCATTTAGATAAGATATCATTTAGATAAATGTATGGAAAATATAATTTGACAAGACATTATAAATACTGGGGGTTTGTGTTTTTTTTTTTTATTTTCACAATTCCTCAAAGAGGCCATGTTTGACCCACTAATGGGCTAATGGTTTTAGCCAACGGACCCTATGTTTTGCAACCTTGTGTTAAACATAAGTGTTGTTGTATTTACATCTCTATATATGTTCTCAGTCATCCAGGTCATTTCCTCCAATAAAGTTACTTCGAGGGCAACTGGACATAGTTACTCTAAGATGTTTCATGATCTCATCCAAGAGACTTCTTCAGGTTCTGACGGCTGGGGAATAGCTATAACGTCCTAGAAAATACATATTGTCAGTGCTCCTAAACTTCCTGCACTGGAGATAAAGCTCTTGGGCTGGAGCTTCACAAATGCTGCAGGGTAGTGAAAATAGCCTCTGGAGGAGGTTTAGTTTCTATAACATATGAATTTATTTTGTTCCATAAGCAAATGCATTTTTAATGGCAACATCCCTCATACATATATAATGTGAAGCCATTAGTTATTTATTTGAATGGTAATCCGAATGCGCTTCAGTCACTGTGGTTGCACTTTGGCAGCACTTCTGTCCACTTTAACTTATGTACAGAGGCTGTTTGTGTTCTCTCATGTCGACAGATATCGCCTGAGAGCAGATATTTGCATTTATTCCAGATAGGGCACCCACAAGAGTCATTCGTTTTAAAAACATGCAACGTCAAAAATAGATACGATACAAACTCAAACTTGACACGGACTTGAGTTCTGTACAGTCCCTCGAGGATTTCACACATTCAACAAATTCCAACGGGCAATGGATTCCAAGCAACAGAGTGATCAACCTTATATATTAGATCCTGTTTCACTGCTTCCCTGTGTCGCCACACAAGAGTAAGTAATAACCTGGCAGGGTGTGCTTTGAAAGGGTAGGATTTACGAAGCTGAGGTATAGACCCTGGGTCATGTCAGCATGTTTACCAAGATTTTTTGTCAAACTGTCTTGTACCCTTTATATTGTTGAAAAACTTACCAAATCGTAGAATATATCCCTACTAAGTACCCAGTGTAAACATTTTTGGTTGCTCTATTATTCAAATAAATGCAGTGATTGTATTACAGGGAATTATTTAAATTTTTAATATTAAAAAAGACATTTTTTTTACAATTAAATACTTAGTATTTAGTACTTAGTCCAGTTGCTTACAACTAAACCCTTTTTGGATATCATGACCTGGATGAATGAGAATCTTCACAGACTTAGTATTTATACGTTTTTGTGTATATGCTGTCAACTTTTATCACACCTTTTTGACAACCAACCTGCAAATGTAAAATCCAGTCAATTTTAGATAAATGTCTCGGTATCCCTGGTTTTGTGTGTGGTAACGAATATTATAGGTCATAAAATCATCTTCAATGATCAATACAGTTAGTCCATGAAGAAATAAAAAATGCTTCGTTTCCATAATAAATGAGCTTCTCAGAAATTGATTATATCAACTGCAGGAAAAATAATGCATAAGTCATCTCACATCTTTTGAGCTCCTGCCCAATTTATTTCCAAACGATGAGCCCAGGAGTTGGCATTATGTGTCGTAAATCACCAGCAACACGTTGATGCACTACCTGACAAATATGATAATTACTGGCCCCCAAATGTATGGGCTTGTCAGACTCGGAGGAGAGGGGAGAAGCTGCCTCGCCAGCCGTGACATATGACTTCATGGATGCTGGGACACTTAGAGTCGGCCATTCCAGGGAGGGAAAAAAAAAAAAAGAAAAAAGCTGGAAGGCGCTGTTGCTGCCCAAGATGGTTTCCATGGAAACCTACCCCTTCCATTGACTGACTTTGCGCTCACGTAGCGAAGACAAATTACACTGGCCGGGAGTGGGGGGAGGTCTGTCAGGCAGTTAGCCCTGGGGTCAAATTCATGTTGTTTTATTTTCTCAGCGTTCCTATAGGGGGCATCCAGTGAATACCTTAATTTCTGGCTGTAATGTACTCTTGGGCCCATATTATGAAAGACTCAGACACATGCTTTCAATTACCCAACTCATGCTCCTGGGGGAGGCGTGCACAGCAGAAACCTACCTGATCCTCCTGACACACCGCATGGGTTTCTTTGTGAATCTGCATGTTTGCTCATTTATCTTACAGTATGTACACACACTAAAGAAGATGAAAAAAAAAGTATTTTCGTTAACCGGACAAAAAAAATAAATAAAGACGCTAACCTTAAAGTATTTATTACGCAATTTCGCCATAATTTGAGTGAAGCCAGGATTAGTTTCAATGTTTCAAAGTTGTGAAAGATACAAAAGAAAGTAAAATGTTGTGCCACTTCATCAGCACGTGTATTGTTATATATATAGAAATATATATTTATTTATATTTGTACATGTATGAAGCTAAGTACACACAGGTAAATAACGGATGATCCTTGTCCTTTTATTGTTCAAAATGGCTAACATACATCAAAAATGTATCTTGTGTGATACAAAAATGTGTCTAATTTTTTTATGGGGAAATTATATAAAAAACATTGTTTACAATCAATTTGTTTTACTATATAGCAGAAAAACCATGCCACTGCAAACCAAAATCGTATCATGCCCCCAAAGAGGCACGATAACGTTCACCTTAGGGTTTGCACTGGATAACCATGGTTGCAGCCATCTTGCAGAGAACAAAAACTCACATAAAACTTGCATTATTTACATTTAATTTAAGAAAAAACATCTTTCTCCGACTGACTCACCTTATTTCAGTAATTTATATAATCTGAAATATGCTGACTTTTTGGCCTAACTGCATAAACTTTGCTAAAGCCTCTCACGTTGGACATCAGAATAAACTCCAAGTGTCCCAAAGTGTGTTTCTCATTTGCTACTTTTACATTTTTTTCCACCGACAAGCAACACAACTACACACCGCAAAAGTAAGTAAAAATATAAAACAGTTGGAGACGTGTTGTTCAGGACCCAGCTCCGTTAACAGCCCAGTGGGACGAATGCTTAGCACAGAGACACACAAACTCACCCCACTTTCTGGAAACGTGGTCCAAGCCAATTCTGTGGTTGCCCACCGACTGTCCATAAGGGTTTCTGCAAATTAAAAGAGAGACGGTGATTTTGCAAAGTTTCCACAAAAGAATATGAGTAAACTTTTTCTGCTCCTTGTTCATAACCTCCACCTACACAAAACATAGTCTGTGAAAGGACTGTGATTCGACTTAATTAAGTCTTTTCTCCGTGTGTGTGTGCCTGTTTTTTTTTTTTTTTAACAACAGACCTTCTTTTGATATTCATTTGCGAGGGAACATTCCATTAAGGCAGGAAGAGGCTTCACATACAACATGCATACAAACACCCATTGTGAGATCATGCTAATGAAACAAGATAAAAACAGCGACTGTTATTGATCAGAGTGGAATAAACAGGTGGGAGACGCGTTTTCTACCACCTCACTGTGTTACGACTTTACAGAGATGTGTGAGAGGAACACACAATCACAAGAGGTTCAGGGTAAACAGCAGGATCAATGAGAGCTGTTGTGTCAGGCTGTCAATCACTTGAGTGACCGCTGGTGCAGGCAGCAGGTTTCAACAGTTTACGACGAATGAAGTGCCCAACTTCTGAAACAGTTTTTATATGCACTCAGCCAACCATGGTCAAACCAGGTCCTTCAGCTTTGTTATCCAGCCTGAGAAAGAGTCCAAAATATGTGATTGGTTTGTATTGGGGCAGTTGGTGGCCCATTGGTTAAGGAAAAAGACTTGTGTCCGCAAGGCCCCCCAGTCGAATACCCCTTCAGGTGATGGGTAAAATGCAAAGGAATAACGTCCCCAAAAAACTTGGGATGAAATATATCCATCTTTTATTATTGGTAAGGAATGTTAGGCTGATTGTTGTAGCCTAACATGCATTTTAGCCCTATAGTACGACTAACAATTGTGAGTCAAAACGTTGCCCATGCCTTTGCGAGGCAGTTGGCCGTTGGATTTACTAGTCCATGACTCAACCTAAATTCTGATTGTTTTTTTTTTGAGGGGCAGGGGGTTAACTGTTAGTTATATTTATTATTTTTTATGTCAATCTGAAGGAAAGAACCAAGTGCAAAATGGGGTTGTTTGCCGAGACAGCCCATTCCCCCACTCAAAAGCGATGACTTGGTTTTAGTCCACAAAGGCGTTTCATGGTTGATTCATTTTGTTAAACAAAAAAAGTGAATTATTTGTCATTGTAACACGGCATGCAACAAAACATCATCTCAGTTTCGTATCTGATGGATGTCAATGGCAACTCAGCAGCTGTTGGACTCAAACCTACAACCTTACAAAAATAAGTTTGTTTACTTAACTACCAAGCTACGCTGCCCATTGTCTAGTTAGAACAGGGGTCGGCATCCCGCGGCTCCAGAGCCGCATGCCGCTCTTTGGCACACCCCTAGTGGCTCACTGGAGATTTTTTCAAAAACGTGTAAAAATAGAAAAAGGGCTGAAAGGACATCAAAATGGACCAAAAATGGACCTAGCGTTGTTTTTTTTTTGTTTGCTTGTATTTTTGATGGAGATACACAATGGAACTACACAATATTTCCATCAAAAATACTAAAATACTATACAAGGATGGGCTGCAGAGAAGAATACACATTTATTCATCAATGCTCATAGTGCTTAGTTATTCTAATAATAAGTTATATATGGCTAATATACTAATACACATATAAGTTTTATATAAGGCTTTTAATTTTTTTGCGGGCTCCACACAGGTATGGTTTCTGTTTTTTTTGGGCCAATATGGCTCTTTGAACATTTTGGGTATCCGACCCCTGAGTTAGAATTTACTAAATGGAGCTAATAACCCTCAGTAATACAGTACGTAAACTTGTAAGTCCAGATTAAAATAAACACAAAATAAAAAATAAACCACAAATATAATAAAACACAGGATGAGATTAGATCTTCGGTCAAAATTCACCAAAAAGAAAAAACCTCTGTACAAAGAATCATTTAATTTTTTAACAATTTTAAGACACTGCTCTGTTTTGTAAAGTTATTGTAACAGGAATTAATAGTAGCAAGAAGGGGTTTTTAATCAAGCTGCAAGTGAATACGCCTTCTTGCAGTATTGTGTTAAGTGCAGGCACAGCAGTTAGTCAAAGGGTACTAATGCTAAGTGCCATACAGCTGCTTGCTAGCTGATCCCACAACCCACTGTTTTGATCAGACATAATCATTGTCTCATATAAACAATTATTTCCCAGGAATTCCATCAATCCCTGTTGAAGCAGAGTCTCTGAAATGTTTAACCGGCAATACCGAATAAAAACATAATGTACAAAAAGTCGGACGCGGAAGAAACAAAACGACATCCAGTGTTACACTCCTACTAGCGTTGCAGTTTTCTCTCTCTTACAAGTCGAGCACTTGTAATGACATGACTCGCGGAGGCTGGATAAAAAACACAGCACAGAGCCGAGGAGACACCAGCACTCTGAATGCTAATAACTGTCTTTTCAGCGGGTCACAAGACACTCGGTACACCTGCAAATGTCTGAGGCAAATAGTTTTAGGTCAACACAGATCCAGCTATTCCTAATGAGCAACCATGGCAACATTTTATCACTGTGTTCCACACGAACGCATTCATGCTGTGCAACTTAAAACTCATGTCATCTCATAACAACACCTGTGCAATACATAAAGGTGAAACGCTAAATATAAATATTCATTCATTTGTTCATCTTTTACCATTTTATGTTCAGAGGAGGGACTGTGTATATATTGGTAGAAGACTAGAGATGGAGATGGAGATTGATGGATGCAGGGAGGGAGGACATGGAGGTAGTTGGAGAGTAGAAGATGGAGAGATCAGGGGGGATGGAAAAAGATGATTGGCTGTAGGAAATAACAGGGAAAAAAAAAGATTCACCTTTTACCATTTATTCTTTTAAAGATTCTGCCTCACTGCTCCAAACTAAATACACAGAATTCTGTTTCTATGACATGTTGCAACTTGATTCTTTTAAACTCCAAACTGACATGCAGTACATAAGTACCTATGTAACCCAGGGGCATTAAAAGTGGTGACATCATGATTGAAGACCTAGAAACAAATAGTCAGACCTGGGTGTAACAATGAAGAACAAATATCCAAAATGACTACATTACAAAAGAAAGCAGATGTAGCACGGTGTAATTATCTAACATGCATTAACACACAACCAGTAAATCTAAACAAAGTACTTTTCTAAATATAGTAGTTAAATATAGTACACCAGATTGGTTAAATTAGTCAAATCCGGTGTGAACAGGTTGGGGAGATTAACGGTGAACATCAGAATGACTAAACAGGACTTTTTCAAATAGATTTATGGGAGATGTTGCCATGAAACCATGAAACCCACAACAGAAATTGAGGACTTCTTATAAAATGGTTCCCATAAAAAAAAAAAACAATACAAAGAAAATTACAACCTAAAATTATTTAGGCGATCTCCTGTGTATTGTGTCAGGTGATGGTACAATCTTCTGCTTCACTTGCCAACAAAAGTGCAAACTTTGTTTTAACGTCAGAATCTTTTTCTGTTACGCCCGCCCTAGCAAGAAGAAAACAACCCCCCCGCCCTCCCACCCCGCCAACCACCACCACCCACTCTCCGCTGCAACTATAAATAACAGCATTTGTCTATAAAATAGTTCTAGGTACACCTCTGCATAACATCCTTGTATCCTTGTTAACGTAAAGAAACAAAAGAAAGAGATATAGTTCAACTAACAAGGATGTGCAATTACACTTTATTGTTGTAGGGCGGAAAAAAAAAACATGTTCCCCAGGGTCACATGCACCTCCCTCAGCATCGCACCGCTCCCCCCACAGGGGGACCCGCCCCACACTTTGAAAACCCCTGATATAATAGAACTTCCTTTAGCCTTTGCTCACTTACTACGATAACTACGTTATCGGGCCGAATTATCTCGCTGCATTGTACCAACACCTCCTGAACATTCCAGCAGGTGGTGAGCCCACTGATATGCTCCAATAGCCCTAACTGGTATAATCCCAGCACCTAGGAATAAAAATGAAATAAGGGAAATGGAGACAAGTAAATACTGTAATTTGTGGACCTTGTACAAAACAGTACCTGCACCAGTAACAGCAACTGTACAATCAACGACTAAGCTCAAAAAGACGGATTTTGCGTCATAAGAGCTGTGTACAAAAGCTTATTTTTTCCAAAAAAAAATCATTGGGTGTTTTCGTTGATTTTATTATGCACCTCAGCAGTGCTCATGGGTTTAGGACCATATCGTGACAATCATCTGAGTGACTGGCTTAATGCAAAGAAGAAGAAGAGGCAACTCCTCTTTAGTTTCCTTAATACAGCTGTAGACGTGCTTGGCTCTCATTCCTTCACTGTTGTTAGCACATAATTACTGGAACAATTACACTTCCTTCACGGAGTCTCAATGACACGATGCCTGCTGAGCGCCATTTGTGCGAGTCGTTAATAACAGTGTAAAAGCAGGGTGTTAGAGGGCAAACAAATATGTCCCGTGAAGAGCACCGATGACCCCCCACCCCCTCACCAAGCCTTTGTTATTGTTCCACTATTTTGATGTTGTTCTTTCCTTTTTTTCAGGATGAGCAGACAGCAATCTATAGAGTCCTTGGCTTTTTTTTTGTCTGGCTTAAACCAGTTCTTTGTTGAGAGGGTAGATCACTGGTCCATCTGTGGAGGCAGAGCTGGAGTTGTGTGTACTGTTTACAATCTGTTATGTGTTCATTAGAGAAGCCACCATGGCTTTTTACTCTCTTTTCTGCGGGTGAAAGATAATGTGATAGCGCGAGCGCTACAGACTGGAGGATTAATTACATCTGTGGTCTTCAACTGTGAGCCACGGAGACGCGAAGGAGGCAAGGGAAATTTAAGACTGAGTGTAGGGCAGTGACCACACCGCAACTGAACATTAATGTTAAAGCTTAACATTAAAGCTCCGTGTGGACACATCCACAGTCTCGATATTGTCAAGAAACAAAAACTGCTTCACTTCACAATGAAATTCACATTTATTTACTGGGTTTTCTTTGAGTTGAGTTATTGAGTTATTATATTCACTTTCTAAACTATTGTTTGAGCTCAGTGTCTAAATTTTGGCAATTTTTTGTCAAATAATGGTGTAAGTATTTTCTTCCATTTTTCTTTTAAATTGCCTTTAAAATGAAACACTGCATTTCTGCACATTTTATATTTATATGATGTGTGCCCTGTTTGAAAATGCATTATTTCTATTTTATCTAAACACATATATTATTTTATCTTTTATCTTATTTTTTATTTAATTCCACTCAATTTATTTGTATTATTTTTTACCATATTATTTTTCAACCATACTTTTGAAGAATATTCATTTTATCTATCTTTCTAAAATAAATTTCTGTTTTAAGATTTACTGCTAAATCTAATCTCATTTGACATACAGTACATCTTGAGAGATATTTCGCGTGTTTCCGTTAATTATGTGAACTCTAGAATAGGAAACGCTAGGATTTTCAATCCCTGAATTTGGAATACAGTCTACAAATGTAGAAAAATACAGTACACTTGCTCAACACTTAGATAGAGCCTTCATTCTGGCACACTTCCCTGCTGTGGTTTTGCATTTTGACGACCAGCATGACATTCACAGCTTAATTTCTCATGTAAATTTTTGGCAGGGACTCAAATAGACATATTTCCCACAATCATAGAAGACAACAGCGGCAGTGTGATTTATGCATCTGAAAAAAATAAAGCAGACTGCATCACAAACACCACATTCCCACCATTAGCAAAGGATTGAGCTGGCTGACGTGATCAGTGAGTCATTTCTACATGCAGATGTTTGCTTTTGAAAACTGGCATTATTATTCTAGTGATTAATATAAATTTACTGACCTTCTATAGTTCAAGGGTCAGTATTTATAGTACATTTGATAGCACAACTGTTAAGTGCATTTTTTTTTCTTAGGCTTCTGCAGGGTGTTTGTTAAAAATGTTTGAAAATTCTGCTGCAATGTGATTTCCTAGGACTGTTGTAAAAGTGATCATTTGAAAAGATTAAATTGAAAATATAAAAATAAAGTGTTGCATATTGATAATAATTTATTTTTCCATCTTTTAGATTGTTGATATTTTCATAATTACCATTAAGTATTAATAACAACATATAATTTAAGCTAAAAGTATGTATCAAACTGGTAGCCCTCCCTCTTTATCAGCACCCAGGAAGTAGCCCTCGGTTTCAAAAAGGTTGCTGACCCCTGGTATACAGCTCCTACTTTCACTAAAAACCAGGAATGTTTTGGACAGAAGGTGACAAGACATAATATCAGCTAGTGTTTGGGTGTCTTAGGTTGGGAATCGGCATTTGTTTATCACACTACAGGCAGCCCAGGAAGGATCTGATCCCCAAAACTACAGCAAAAAAATCCTAAACCCCAACAACTCAATCAGTGGTTCTTAACCTTTTTGGAGCTACCAAACCCCGCCATTTCCATATGCGCTTTTAGCAAACTCTACTTTAGTAGGATGAGTCGGTGTGTCTTGACCTCTGCGGCGTCTTGACCTCTGCAGCAGAGGCTCCTCCGAACCCCAGAGACCGACTCACCGAACGATTCGATCAAATCCAGGTTAAGAAACACTGAAGTTGATCAGGTTTCTCAGTCATCTAGGTCATGGCCAAAGTTAAAGGGTTCAGTTAGGGAACTGGACATTAGGTTTTTGGGAAAAACCTTTCACCTCTCATCCAAGAAGCTTCTTCAGTTCCCAAATCCCTAAGGAAAGTGAATTAATCTCTTTGTGACTGATAACGACACAACAATCATGCAAGTCTGCAGGGCAGCTTAAGTACCTAGGTACATAGTGCATTTCAGTGATAATTTGGAAGCTGATGGTGTTGAACCTGAAACCTGTCCGCTTCCTTAACTGCCAAACTGCCCCTAAATAGCCAAATAAATACTGGATTTTTTTATAGGTCTTACTCAGAAAGAACCCAGAAAGAACCCAGGAGAAATAAATTTGTCAACAGTAATTGAGATTACTCGACTTTATTGCTCTAAACCAGGAGTACTGAATTCATTTTGGTTCACAATGCCACATAGAACCTTATTAGGAGGGCTGGGCCAACGATACCATAATTATTAGGGATGTCCAATAACATTGGTTGGCCAATATTAACTATTAGCCTGATTACGTGATAACGGTAGGATGGATATCTGTTTTTCCTCAGACAATGAAAGTCCAATAACACATTGCCTGGCTTTTGTCACAATTTACTGGAATTACATATGGGGTTCTAAGACCTTTATCTCAGTTTTGGGGGCAAACTGTGGCATAAACCAGTATCAGTCATTTCTTTTTATGCATAGACGTACATAAGACACATCCTCAAATTCAATTAAATATTATTTTTTAAATGTACTCCTAGGCTGGTTTTGGCCCATGGGTCGTATGTTTCACATTAAACACAAAAGATACACAATGTAATTCAATGGAAATAAATAAATCTCTTTTTTAATAGATGCATGAACTCAAATCCATTGTACATATAAAAATGTTTTGTTGTTCCTTGGACAGACTACATTAATAATATTTGATGTATGCATCTTAAAAAATGAAAGTTCCTTGCTACCCTGCTGAGTCTGCAGCACATTAGATAATTAAAAAGACCTCAGTTAACAATTATCACGCAATGGCTTATTAGGAAATAATTTATCATATCTGACTCAAAGTCCCTTCATATAGCATCAGTTTATTGAAGTGTAGACGCAACTTTATAAGGAAAACATTTTCAAAGATGAGAAGAGGCTGGCTATCATTTAGATAAAAAACTTTCATGATAAAAAAAAACAGTCATTGTCTTTTCCGGTTTGATGAATAAAAATATTATTTAAGGTTTTTTTTTTCTTCTTAAAATCAGAAAATAAAAGAAAGGCTTGTTAGTGTTAGTATGTATATTGCACATGAATGCACATTATATAACCAAACAGGGCCATTTAATTTGTAAGGACAAGTTCGGTGATAGAAGAAGAACTCATCGGGAAAACAAGCAGCAGTTATCTCGGCCTGTCTACACTGTACCCACCAGAGACCCACAGCTGAACGAATACACACCAGGACCGCATGCTGCCGATGATCCATGTATCCAGTCCATCCCATGGGCATCTGAATTGGTTGCTCTATGTCTTACCCCGCTAATCGCAGAGGCAACAGAGCGAGAATCACTCAGCATCAGCCTAACCACTGGTACAATCCAGACTGAGAAATAAGCAAGAGATTGGACCGCAATGTACAACTTCTCATTAAAAGACTATGACACAGGGATTTCATGCCACAAATTTTGGTTGTGAGTCAGAACAGAGATCTCATGTATTTTGTAGATCGGCCCTGAATAATCGTATATATATATATATATATATACATATATATACATAGTACTAATGGTAGCCTTCACGCTTTGGCTGCAGCCTAGCAAACATTCAAAAAACTATCCACCATTCTGAGCTTTTACCATCATGTAGATTCAAAGAAAGAGGGGAAAAAGAGTTCACGTGAAAGATCCGTTATGTACGTCTTATTACTGTCGATCACTGAAGGATGTAAAAGTCTATCTTTGTGAGCGAAGGATGTTTTTTCCGACTCTTACGCTCACTTAAAGGCTTTATCGCAAACTGAATAAAGAAACCAGAAACCAGTTAAAACTGAAATGAAACTGAAAATCCCATTTGTTCCATGGCAGATTTACAATGCCCCTGGGATTAACTCACTGCTATAACTCAAATTCAGTAATCCCCCCCAACCCCTTGTCATAAAACTACAGTAAAGTTGCCCTTGGGGCAAAAGAAAAACAATGCCACAGTGAGAACTTTAGAGACCCACCATCTATGGCATTTACCGCCTCTTTTTTTTTTCTTTTGATCACCCACCGTAACCAAAATGCCACACAACTCTGAATTCTCCCAGCGCTTTGGTAGCTCACACATGCTAATGTTTTATTCACTTTGTGAGAGCGGTGGGTGTATGATGAAAGCGAGGCCTTGCCTTCTACTATGCTGACACTCGCTGCCAACAAGCAAACACATGAAATATTCACAGCCAAACATCCTCATCAGCAATTATAGTTTGAGGGAGAATGTGTAGCGGTAAATGAACCTGAGCTGCTGCCTTCAAAGGCTACTTTAAAGCAGATGCTGAGCCAGAATTCAGTTCAGTGGTTATTTAAACAAAGTTTCTTTATCGCAGTTTCCTTTGTGCATTTTTTTAAATAATAATCTTACAAATATAATTTTTTCCATAATTTTGTTATGAAAAAGAAACATTTTGTAACCAACAGTAAAATTAACACAGTAATAAACCTAAACAAATCATTTGCTCTATTTTGCCTATAGGACATTGACCACAGCATTGATAATGCTCTTCTGTTCATCACTCTGATTGGCTCATCATCGTATGTCAAGTTTTGACCATGACCTGGATGACTAAGAATCTTCATCGACATTTTGTCCTTGTAGTATCTTTAGTATCCTCCCTTGTCTGACAGCCACTCACCCTCCTTGATCTGCGTGGTTATTGCAGTAAAATTCGGCTCTTGTGTTCGGTCCCCCAAATTCACTGTCCTACAATGTCTCCTAAATGCTAACACTGTCCTATGTGGGATATACACAGATATACATGCCATATCTTCACTTCCTCCAGAGCTACAGCTGCATCGCCACTCCCATCTTTCATGGTGGTGTATTCAGTTTATTTACGTTATCTGTCTTCTATTTCCATTATACAACTCTTCTTCTTCTCCTTTCGGCCTGTCCCTTTTTCAGGAGTTGCCACAGCGAGTCAATATTTTCTATCTCTGTATCTTCTACTCTAACTGCATCTATATCCATGTTCTCCCTCGCTGCATCCATAAATCTCCTCTTTATCCCTCCTCTTTGTCTCCTACTTTAACCACTGTCCCTCCTCTTAACATGTCCAAACCATCTCAATCTGGCTTCTCTAGCTTTTTCTTCAAACCTTCCTGTCTGTGTTGTTTCCATGATACAACTCTACCATTAATAATTGGGAGGGGGCAATACAGTGAGGAAGAAATATATACCTAAATATTAAAATAACTGTCCCACACGTACTTGGAGATTTGTCACTTTTTCTGCTTGGTCTTGGAACACAATAACAGAGATAGAAGACGGATGACTGCACATACAGGAGACACACCTTAATGACAGTTAAGTGACACACTCACTTTGTCGCCTGGTGATGCAATTGATCAAAAATGTTTTTTTTAGGAGTATAAAAGTATAACTGTCCAGATGTAGGGTAATCTGTAGCTACAGTATTTCTACACACAGCACCATAAAATCCACCCTCACTTTCTACATCACAGCTGTTTAAAACTACAGTATGTGCTAAAAAATGGTGACAACAACAGGGACCAGATTTAGGAACTTACACTCATTAACCAACACACAAAAAAAGCCAGGGGTGTTCAGAACCTCTCTGCAATGCTGCAGCAGCCCAATAAATAATCTTCACAGAACATTTACCTTTGTGAAAATACAGACAGGCATTGAAGGCAAGAAGAATGGATTAAAAAGAATGAATAAATAAACTCTATAACTTGCAGTTCTGTGTGTTATGTAGCGAAGCTGCAGCATTTACTCTGGAAAGTTGCCTGAAGACAAAAAACGATTTTATTCAGAGGACCAACAATAGTATGTGATGCGAAACAGAATATATTTTTAAATATATTTGCTGCCTATTAATTGTTGTTTACACTGAAATAGTTTTTTTACTCCAAATAAATACATGTTTTGGAGAAAATTGAGCTAAGAATGTTTCCAATATATCTATCCATACACCCATCTTCGTCAACTTGTCACCCACTTACAATTTTTATTTCTTTGCTATAGATCAGAACTGGGTAAATAAATACAATATTTATTTATATTATCATTATACTTCTGCCTGGGCTGGGGTTGCCTAACGGTTAAGGAGGGTTCAGGTTCAAATCCACCAGCGGCCAGGTTGCCACTGAGGTGTGCTGAGCATAGCACCATCCCGACCGACACAACTTCCAGAGGTATCACCAACCTCACGAAGACTCACAGTATAGAGCAGTGTGATTTGAGTGGCAGTCCCAGACTAAGGAGAGGAACAAGATGGATGATGAATGAATAAATGCATGAATAAATGAATGAATGAATGAAAATATTTCTCCCTTGTCCCTGCAATGCCTGGCTTTCCTTGAGACATTGTGCATAAAAAGATTCCTTTGTCCATTTTAGCCTCTATGAATGACTTTTCACTTTTCCATTTGTGTTTATGCCGCCCATAGATGGATAAGTTTGCAATAGATAGATCAGTTTAATGATTATTTATATTGCACTCATATCATTTGTCTATGATCATGGTTCTCGGTACAGCACAGTGGACCTTCTACCTGTAAACACTAATTAACAAAGTTGTGTTAACAACTTGTCTCAAATGTTCTCCACAGCTGCTGTGTGTAATGTACCTTGTGATCACGCCACCATTAATTTGATATTCTGATGTATGTCCCGTATGAAAACGGCAACGACGCGCTCTTTTCTTCCGTTGCACAAATACACAGTAGATCATTTTATAAAACACCAGCAGAACGGTCATCCATCTATTTTATGAGCTTTTAAAAGAAGAGTACACTAAACATTGACTGTAAATGGAGGTAATATAGCATTAAAATGTCACTGTGGCTGAGGCTTTTACTGCCGCACATCGCTGCGACTGGAAGATAAAGCATCAGAGTAGTTTTTTTTGTAAATAGATGCACTTTGTACACTGCAGTTGCCAGCTTGAAACCCAGCAAAACAAAACCCCAATTCAAGTCATGTGTTGAATTCCACTGAGTAAGCAGCTAAATAATGACATGCAACTCACTCAAAAAGGGGGCCTCCCTTTTTCCCACTACTCCTCGTTCGAACCCATGCAATGATCTGCCCTTCATGTTTATCCTCAGAGGACAAACATTAGTTAACCCCTGAGCTGTGAGTAACAGTTAGTGGCCAGGCTTGGGAAACAGGACCGATCATCTTGCCGCTGGAGCCCAGTGGGACTTGGAGGGGCTGCATTGATTTACTCGCTGACATCAGAATTGATGAGGGATCAGACTGGCCCCGGTCCAGGGGAGGCAGATTGGACAGGGAGGGGATCCTGGAGGGAGGCTGTGGACATGTAGCTACAGCTCCAAGAGGAGTCGCAAGGTGGGGAGCGGTGTTTGTCTGTACTGTGGGCTGGACTTCTCCCTGGAGCAGCAGCGGTGGCAGCAGCACTCCCTGGATTGATGGAGAAAGAGCTCCGGGGACTGCTGCATACTTGTTAAGCCATTGACCTTTAATTCACACATGTCATTTAATATATTTCACAGCACCGGTGTCCCCGCCGTGCCTCGGGGACTGATCTGTGAGTGTGTGCCACAGAACCCAAGCGGGAGCAGGTTGTAACACTTTGACATGCCTCATATGAGCTTGGCGTAGGTGTTGTATTTGTAATTTTACAGTGATGGAGAGGAGGAGGGAGGAAGGATGGAGAGGGGACGCCCCTGTGGTCTGCACTGTCACTGCTGCTGCTGGTGGTGGTGGTGGTGGATGACGATGGTGCGTGTGTAACCTCTAGGGACGGATCAGTGGCTCAGTGGACATCCACGCTCACCACAACAGGCTCGTGGGTGTGACAACAAGAGGGGGTGGGCGGTGGGGTGGGGGTGGTGGGTTGAATAGCAACAGGGCTGTCCTTCAGCCGCATAGGGAGCACAGGGATGGCATCTCACACGCGCATGAAGACGCGCGCGCGCTCTGGAATACAACAATCAGAGCGCGGATTGAGGCTCAGCAGAATTGCCTACTCAACAGAGCGTGATTGTGTGAATAGGTTTAATTAAGGTAAACACGAAGCGCAGCCTGATTTGGGATCCAGCCCACCTATGGCAGCAGCAGCAGTAGCAGCAGATACGTCTGCTGCTGCGGCTGCTTCACACCCGGTGCGATGCTCCTCTCCTCTCCTCTCCCAGCAGAATCAGACAGTAACCACAATAAGACCCTCTGCAGAACCCCGTCCTCTGCCTCTGGGATGACATCTCACACGCGCATGAAGACGCGCGCGCGCTCTGGGATACAACAATCAGAGCGCGGATTGAGGCTCAGCAGAATTGCCTACTCAACAGAGCGTGATTGTGTGAATAGGTTTAATTAAGGTAAACACGAAGCGCAGCCTGATTTGGGATCCAGCCCACCTATGGCAGCAGCAGCAGTAGCAGCAGATACGTCTGCTGCTGCGGCTGCTTCACACCCGGTGCGATGCTCCTCTCCTCTCCTCTCCCAGCAGAATCAGACAGTAACCACAATAAGACCCTCTGCAGAACCCCGTCCTCTGCCTCTTAATACGCGTGTATGGCTTCCAGGTCGTTTTAATGGGCGTTCAAGACAATTGAGTGGTTCTATCCCAGCCCTGTCCAATCCCCTTTGTTCGGAAACAGATGCACGGCAATTAGAAATCATAAATGGACGTACCTTCCACAGCCAGCACCGCAGGGACAACGAGGCTGCACACCCACAGCAGATAATCCATTGTCATAAAGCGGGCTTTTGCCACATGAATTAAGGTGTAGACCGGAGCCGCGGGGCTGGAGGAAGACTCAAAGACGCAGCAGCGCAGACGAGCTTTGTGTTCTTCTGCTACTTCTCATATCTTCACTGCTGACTCTGGAGCAATTGGAGCCCCATCCCAACAGTCTGCCAAGAGCTGAACGGGTTCTTGGGCTCCTTCTTCTTCTCCTTCTTCTCCCGTTGATATCTTCACAGTTGGCTCCGTGTATTTAAATGCGTTATTATTCCTACCCCAGACGCGTGTCTCCGCTCACTCCGCGTCCTCCCTCACTCATTTCTCCTCTTTATTTGACTTCATCCACAGCCAGCCTCTGTCCAGGGGCGCATCTCCGCGGGCAGCTTTTTTTCATGCACAGGTTATGGGAGGATGCACGAGTCAAGATTCTTTTCCCACCGATTCTCCGTGTGTCTGTCTGCGTGTCCAGAGGTGTACCGGCTGCACTTCGGCCAACTCGTCCCGCGGAGCTGTTGCTCCTCTAATGCGTCGGAATGGCAACAGTGGGACAGAGACACACAGGGGGGTAGGGGGCTGATTGTGAGTCAAGGCGAACACTGTCAGAGCTAGGTTTCCGGGCTGAGGTTTCAAAATAAGATCATCGCGTAAACACGCGACTATGTCAGACAGGAGTGTCACGCAACGATTGGTATAAACAGTAGACTGTATAGATGCAACAACTTCATAATGAAGTAATAAAGGCTTATGCACTGGATTAAAATTTAATTAAAAGGGAACTCCTGATGCATTAATAAAGATGTATCTACCTATCTGTCTATCTATCTATCTATCTATCTATCTATCTATCTATCTATCTATCTATCTATCTATCTATCTATCTATCTACTTGGCTGTCTGACAGTCTGTTTATCTGACTATTAAAGTAACAAATATTATGCATTGCTGCATAATAAAAAATAAAATCAGGTAAAGTAACTCAGCAGCCAGACAAAATTACTAATCAGGCAACATTATGAATTATGTAATAAAAAAAGTGCAGTTGATGCTTTGGAGAAAAAAAAACTAATGACGCCCTCTGTTCAGCTCTCTAACTCCGTACTAAGCAGTGTTATCAAGTAGGTTAAAACAATCCATATAGTACTGACCAATTACAGAAAAACAATTAAGAACAGGCAGTTCTGTTACCTTACGGTAAGATTAGCAGTTCGATCCCTAGTGGTGACTGATGGTCCTTCTGTACAGGGTTCTCCCTGTGGATTACTCAGTCTCCTTCAGTTATCTGTGATTCAGATTTTTGTTTCTGATTTTACGAAATTCAGTTCTCTTATTCACTACCTTGTTTATTTATTGACATAAAATGCCACGACACACTCCTTCGACCCCCCATTTAACGTTTGTCATTACCGATTGGAACCAGGTGTTGGTCTTACGTCGCTTTTACATCAGCCAGACATAAAGAACATGACGTTACCCGCTGATGGGCAACCTCCTCTGCCCAATGAGCCACAGCAGCGTACAAAATCTGTGCTTCCACATGATCTCATATCTTCGTATTGTTTAAGTGCCGTGCTCTCCTAGCATCTGTTCTCAATTCAAGTGATGTGTGTTATGCTCTCAGCAGAAGTAAGATGCAGTTTTATTTTATTTTTTTTTTTATTTTATTTCACCTTGTGCCTCTTACAGGACTTTTCAAAGCAAATCATCGTTTTCCATTTCCCTTGTTGTCTCTATCTTCTACTGTGACTCCAACTACCCAAATGTCCTCCCTCACTGCATCCATTAATCTCCCTTTTTTCCTCTTTGTCTCCTACCTGATAACTCTATTTCTTGGATTATTTCTCTGTATCATGTATCCACTGTCCCTCCTCTGAACATGTCCAAACTGTCGCAATCTGCCTTCTCTGGTTTTTTCTCCAAATCTTCCTGTCTATTTTGTTTCTCTAATGACATAATTCCTGATCCTGTCCATCCTTGTCTCTCCTAAAGAGAATCTCAGCATCTTTAACTCCTCCACCTCCAGCTCTGCATCCTGTCTTCTACCAATTCCTGTCTCTTAACCATACATCATGGCTGGTCTCACAACCGTCATGTAAACCTTTCCCTTCACCTTGGCTGACTCTCTTCTATCATAGATTATCCTGCCTGTACTGTACTCTTCATCTTTTTTCTCTGAACTATTTACTATTTACTACAACTATTTAATTTAATGCCATTCTTGTTATTATGTTATTTATATATATTATTATTACAATCAGCCAATTTTAGGCAAACATTTAAAGTAAAAAAAGTATTTTCTGTTATGCTCCAGTTGTGGTTTTTTTTCGTAGTTTGTTTTAGCCTTCTCTTCTATAAGACTTATAAAACTTCAAATAATATATATTCTCTATTTGTTCCTTAATTTTATTCTTCATTAGAGGGACAATTAGAGGGAAGGTTTGCAGACAAAGCTAGAGAAGCCAGATTGAGATGGTTTGGACATGTTGAGAGGAGGGACAGTGGATACAGTGGTCGAAGAATGATCCCAGAGATGGAGCTACCAGGTAAGAGACAAAGAGGAGAATGATGGACGCAGTGAGGTAGTTGGAGTCAGGTTAGAAGATACAGAGGACAGGGGAGATGGAAAATGTTGACTCCCTCTGGCAATCCCTTAAAAAAAAGACAAGCTGAAGAAGATTTGTATTCATGACTGATCCAGTTCTGACTTTGGTCTGTGGGAACCAATAACATTTATTACTGTGCAACCCATAAAGCCGTCCTTCAATTCATGAGTTTTTATTTTTAGAAATGTAAATGTCAGTATTGGATTATTTCCAGACGTTTTGATTTACAAGTTGTCAAACAGGGAGGTGAGTCAGAGCAGGTTAGAAACAATGACCTCATCCTTATTAGTCACCTCACCAGTAATAATTACTGGCTCGCACACAATGCCAAAATACACAACTTGCATTTGTAAAACTAAATTTCCAGATTCTGAATATTGGCCATTGTTTTTTTCTTCTAGAATAACGGTATCGCATCGGTAGTCAGATTACTCATAATAAATACATACAGTAAATAATAGTAAAGAGACTGTTGCGGCTTTTATTCTGAAATTTCATCCGCTCCAACCACCGGCACTGCTCTACGAATGTGTATTTAGTTTGACATCTGGAGGGAGGAGGAGCGGGAGAACAGAGGGGGGAGAAGAGGGGGTTGTGGTTGGTTGTGGGTTGGCTGATTGTCCAGCAGACTGTAGCCAGTGTGAAGCCTGCAGTGTTTGTAGTACAGGCAGCGGGTAACAGCGGGTTGGACCCTGAGCAGCAATCCAATCCAATAGATACTACTGATACTAGTGGTATCCCCCAGCTATTACCGATGAAGACTAGTAAAGAAAATTAAAAATATATATATTACAATTGAAGTAAAAAGTGACAAATTAGTTGCAATGAGAAAAACTTAAATAACTCTTTTACATATAGTTTTACAGTAGAACACTGATTTTTTAATATTTTTTTTTTGACCAGGAGATCATATATTAGACTTTATGTTTTGTGCTAATACAGTTGCTGGTGTACATGACTGCCAACAACATACTGGAGATAAGTCTGTTTATGCTTTCATCAAAAGTAAAAAGTGTGCACGAAGCATTGAGTCAAATTTGCCACATTTTTAATAGAACTTTCTTTTTTTTTTTTCACCGTAGCCCAAAATAATGGAGTTGTGTTGCCATTAGGCTTTTTCTCAGCAGCGAATTAAGATTAGATTAGATACGAGTCTAATTATTCCCTTGAGGAGGTTCCCTGAGAGAAAATGCATTTCCAGCCGTTCAGATGTAGAATTTTCTTTTTTCTGAAATAGCTGTTCAATTGTGTATTAGATCTCAGTCGATTATTTATTTATCTTAGCTCATTTTTAGGAACTGTGACAAACTAAACAGGCATTGCTCATATTTACATTATTACGAGGGGTATTTTTGTCTGTCATTTTCAACTGAGGATAAGACCAGGCCGACAGTAATTATTGAATGCGGAGTATTTTTGTCCCCCCACTTTGTAGCTTATTGTGGATTTGCGTCCAACGGGAACAGAAGAAAAGCAGTCACTGCTTCTCTGTTTCTCAGAAGGTTTCAATTCTTAGCTCCCAGTTATGATTTCCATTTAAAGCAGAAGTGTGAATGTGAGTTTCTCTGCGTGTATTCTCACTCCTTTAACCCAACCCCCAGCAGCTCTCCCCCAAAAGGCCTACTGTGCTACAAACTGCCCCTCTCCCCTCTAGTCCTTCCCCTTCAAGACGTCGTCACTCAAACCTCCCCGCAGCCCCCCCTCTGTCACATCCAACACTCACAGTTTTTTTTGTCCCCCAGGCTTTGTGCACTAATTAACTACAGTTCAGTTCCCAGCAGGCTCGGGTCGACCTCCTCCACTGAGACTAGTGATGGGCAGCTCCCTGCCACCCATCCAAAAAAAGCCACAAAACAAGTGAGGGCCAACATCGGCGTCAGTACAAACCTGAGGTGTGACAGTGCAGAACTGGGCTGCTGCTGAAACTGCTGCTCAGCTAAAAACCTTTTTTTAAACATGTCACACCGCTCATTGGTTTGTGTGTTTTTCTCAGGTCCTCGGAGACTGAGGCAGTTTAGGGAAATTATAAGAATATTCAGCACGGCATCAGTCATCCTATTCCCTCGGCATCGACTACGCAGCACAGGGAAGCTTTTCTTACCAGATAACAAAAGTGGGCAGCAGAGGCCGAGAGAAGCGCGGTCTATCCTATTTTGAAACATCATGTAGAGTCCAGGTTTGATTGACAGCATCTCGGTCAAACCCCAGTTCTGCCATCATCATGATTTGCATTCCAGAAGTTGTTGAGTTGCAGCCTAGCAATCTTTCTTGTAAGATAACTGTCATATTGCAAGATTTACAAACTCTGATCATATTTATATGTGTGAATAATTGTTTGTGCTTTAGTTGCTGCTGCGACGGGTGGAATGAGAAATTTTTTGCTCCAGAGAGAGAGAGTAAGAGAGACGTCCAGTCCTGCTGCAGATGAGGAATCAGCTCTCGGACTCAGGGGGGAATGGGAGGAAGGGGTACATAAATTTAAGAGTGTGGAAAGTAGACACAAAGAGTGAGGGATGAGAAAATGAGATTGGCGGGACAGCAGTGTTAAGCTGACAAGCAGTGATGACGGAACATCTCCACAGAGCCACACTCTGCTGCAACAACCCTGGGAGTTATGGGGTCTGCCCTGTTCATGTAAACGACAAACGTATGTGCACAGAAAAGTATTTTTTAAGGGAAAGTTGTAGATTATTACTAAAATCCCTGCAGACTTGTCTGTATCAACTTTGCTTTAAGGCTCATGTTCCTTCCTCTGCAGTCTATAATGTTATGCTATATGCTAGTGTTTTTATTTTACTCTCCAAATCAATACATTTTTTAAACCTCAATCTACCTGTCAAAATGTCACAATATAATATCAGATAAACTATACAATTATAGCTCTTTAATGCCTTAAAAGCCTCGTTAGATATAAGATTGGGATCGTACAATTAAATGAACAATAAATCATATTTATTCTCTTCTTGTTTTCCCAGAAATAAACAAATGTAATTTGAGAAAACATCACCAAAACAAAGCTTTTGTGTATTTTACCACTTTCATAATCGGAATTCATTAAATCTACCCTGGTAGTGGGCCAGTTTTGGTCCGCTGTCTGTATATTTGGCTAAGTTAAAGTCCATAGTTTTGAACCATGTATACTGAAACTGTAGTTTTTCAAAGCTTCCCATATAGCAAGACATGACAATTGCATAACAAGGTGTTAATTCCTCCTACAAATGAAATGTCACGCAATGATAAATGTTTTGTCATATAAAATTAGTCCAAAAAAAAAAAAAAACAACGCACAACACATCTTTTCCAATATGGTGTCTGTATTAGTTCTCTCACTATTTGATCTGCAGTTGATTCATAGACACCAACCACCGAAGGATCACATTTTATTTGAACACATTAAAACACAACCAAGCATCATTATTACATGATTATTATCGTACTATTATAGAAACCACAGACAAATGCAAGAAATAGAAATAACTGAACTGCAATTTTATGGATCTACTAACTATTTTTAACGTGGATAACAAAAAAAAACATCTGTGTTTCTTACTGGCATCCTTGATAAAGGTTCAGGTCACTGAAATAGGTTAAAATGTTACCTGCGTACCAATTGTACACATTAGTACACTTCTTCTTATTATTAGTACATCTGCAAATCTGTACATCAGTACACCAGAAGATCTGTATATCAGTACATCAGTGCACCTGTACAACAGTACATCTGTATATCTGTACATCAGTACACCTGTAAATACATCAATAAACCAGTGCACCTGTACAACAGTACATCCGTACATCATTACACGTGTGCATACATCAGTACACCAGAGCACCTGTACAACATTAAATCTGTACACCAGTACACAAGTACATCAGTACATCAGTAGACCTGTACAACATTACTTCTGTACACCTGTATACCTGTACCTCAGTACATTAGTACACCAGTACAAGAGCGCCACAGTAGACCAGTGCACCAGTGCACCAGTACACAAGTACAACAGTACATCAGTGCGCCAGAATGCCTGTACAACATTATATCTGTACACCAGTACAGAGTACATCAGTGTACCAGTACACTTGTAGATACATCAATACACCAGTGCACCTGTACAAGAGTACATCAGTACATCAGTGCACCAGAGCACCTGCACAACATTAAATCTGTACACCAGTACAGAGTACATCAGTGTACCAGTACACAAGTACATCAGTGCACCTGTACAACAGTACATCGGTACACATGTACACCTGTACAACATTACATCTGTACACCTGTAAATCAGTACATCAGTACACATGTACATGAGTACATCAGTATGCCAGTGCATGAGGACATCTGTACATCAGTACATCTGAAGCAGCCGCCAGCAGCTGGTGACAGCAGCCACATCTGTGAGCTTCAGAGGTGCAAACAGGAGGATTTGGGTTTGTTTGAAGTGACTCAGACAGGCTGCTTCACCCCGTGTCTGTCTGTACTCTGCTTTTTTATTCTACCTAAAGATTAATGAGCTCACCAACGCCATTATCTGATGTAAATATACAAAAGCTAAATCATCAGTGAAAATATTATCCAACAACTCTGACAGAATAATGCCAGCTCGTAAAACATCAGGGGCTAACTGTCTTTGGGTGGTTATGACAAATATTTTTTTGGCTTGCTGCTGTAACACTGTGCCAAACTAAGAAAACTGTCTCCTGGCTGTGGCTTTGTATTTATTCTGCCTACAGAGGAGCTCTATTAATCTCCCCAACTCACAGGAGCTGAATTGAGAGCATTTGCCAAAATGCATAATTACAATAGTTTAAGCGTCTGAATGTCAGACTGAGAATATATGAAGAGGAATTCACCATTTGTAGCTAATCTCCTCTTTTTTTCCTCAGGGGGCTGCACACGCGAGAAATCCAGAAAATGATGTGTCAACAAACAGCGGGATACGGAGTTAATGGGAGACAAAAATGTCAGATAATGAAGGGGGAAAACAATCAAGAGACGATGCCCGAGGAATTCTCCCTTCCACGATATTCTGTCGCTGTCAGTCTTAGCTGCTTGTTCGCTAACAAGGCCAAAATAAAGAGCCGGTGCAGCGCCTCGCTCGGCTCAGCACATGAAATAGTGCAGGAGTGGCGTTTGGCTTCATTGAGTAGAATGGTAATGATACATGATTGTTGGGACAGGGTGGGTGGCTGTTAGACCAGGGCTGAAGGCCACTAACAAAACAGGAGCGTGAGTTTTTTTCACAAACTGCTGTCAGCAGCTGGCCTAACCTCTGCTCTGCTCTGCTCTGCTCGCTGATCAAACACAAATAAAATGAAGCTTCTTTCCAGAAGCTGCTCGTGTTCGTCCCAGCTATGCAGCCCAGGGTATGAATGAAGCTGTCAGTTTGCTCTGGGTTTTGGTGGTTGTAGATCTTTGCACCTGGCAGCAGTTGCACTTCCTCTGACTCTCGATCTGACTTCACAGGTAATCAGTAGAAAGCTATCATTTATTTCTATTTTTTTTTTTTAACAGAATGGTTTAAACTTCAGGAGACCTAAGGTGAGCTGAAGGCATATGAAATAATTACGCTCCGTCCGTGAAGTGAGGCAACCCGAAGCAAAAACTCATTAAGAACAATTCCATTTTGGAAGGCACTTCTTTCAGGAAAAGTCTTTTTCTTGAGAATTATTCACAGGAGGCGTTATTGATGATTCGCCACATTCGGCAATTTTCCCACTATTTTCCTCCTCCATTATTCATCCACCTCTACTTTTTAATCTCCTGTGAGCTGAGTCAGAACTCCACTTCCATTTGTCGACGGTTCCTCCCCTACACCCATGTCTGTAGCATTGATTAAATGGACCCCAGTGGGCCGGGGGATTACATTGGGGTCTATTTGAAATGGCAATTCTTCAGTGTTTTTCCATTACTGAGGATACTATTGGAATATAGATAAACTGGGAGTCCAGCGTCCAAGTGCAGGCACTGTGGGTTTCAACGGGAAGGCAGACACGAAGGGTGAGCCACCATTTAGAGGCAGAAGATAAATGCCAGGAATAGTTTTCGTTTTTTTTTTTTCTTTTTATGAGCAGAAAGATCTAGGGATATTATCAAATAGGTGTGAGAAAAATTAGATATTAGAAAACAAGACAACAACAAGATTAAAAGACTATATGTCCTTGACTTGTAAACATTTGAGGGCTTTAATCTGTCTGTAACCGAAGGACTCTTTCTGTAGATTTTGAGATGGATGTAATGATGGATAAATTGACTAATAATTATCTTGTGAATGTACTGGTCCAGCCCAGTTAACATCTAATCATGCTGCATCTAGCCAGTGAACTGAAATGTCTTTGGCACCCCTGGATTAAGTCTATGTAATGATACAAAAAAGAATAGTGTGTGAGAACAAATCTGATTCTAGACCAGAACAGCAGATTAAAAAGTGCTAAAACCAAGTTGGGGCTTAACTTATTACACAGTGAAAATCCCATCCCCGTTATGATTTATACTAGGGTTATATGGGGATAAAAGGTTTTAACTCTCCTTGTTCTGATTGACATGGACATTCAAATGATAATAGTTCAAGCAGTTGGAGTGGAGGATGTTGATCCACCTGATCAGCCTCAGAAAAGGTAAATCCTTCAGCAGTTCAGAGGTTTTTGCACCCCAGGTCAGTTCAACCCCATCGCCATAAGATTCAGGAAGTGGATTTCCACAAAATCCTTCAGTTCCTTGGTCCTTGATAAAAAGCAAGTGATTCCCCCCCCAATCCCAGCCACACAACCTCTTCCCCTGACTCGACACTGTTGGAAATGCACCCTACTGCTATGGTGTCGTCTGCAAATTTTATGACGTTGTTGAGGTAGCCGCGGTGTAAAGCCACCAGAGCATAATGCTGAGTACCCAGCCCTGTGGGGAGCCAGGCTGATGCTGAGGATTGGTCATGTGCAGTGGCCCCTGATCCCCTTTGGCTGTGACTGGTCAGAAAACAAATCATCCACCAAACTGTTCTTAAGAGCAGTGGTAGAATTCACAAAGACCAACTGGGCATAGCTGCCCCCCCCCCACTGCCACCGCAAAGGATCAGTGAGGATTATGATGAAGGGATCAATCAAAAATGATTGCGCCAAGGATTGGTTTTCAGAAAGCACGATGAAGACTTCTGCCAGTTGGTCAAGAGCCTTTTTTTCAGGTCACATCCTGTATTGCTGTCTCATCCAGCTGTTTCCCTCAGGTTAGCAACGCGTGGCACGTGTCTGACCTCACACTCTCCAAGCTGCTGTGAGCAATGGAATACAAACTAGCTGTCGGTGGTGGCTCCACCTAGACGCAGGGCAGGAATTAATTCAGCTCCTCCGCTCTGGTGCGAAGTCACCTTTAGCGGCTTAGAGGAGTCGCTGGAGTTGCTAGGCTGACTTGACTTATTCTGTAATGCAGAGCATTAATGCAGGTCAAGGTCAACCTGGACACATTAGTCCGCTCTGACTGTGTCCATGTTT
Organism: Paraplagusia blochii; assembly: GCA_016785265.1. Classification (NCBI taxonomy): domain Eukaryota; kingdom Metazoa; phylum Chordata; class Actinopteri; order Pleuronectiformes; family Cynoglossidae; genus Paraplagusia; species Paraplagusia blochii. The sequence goes on from JAFBJS010058863.1 coordinate 36,283, forward strand.
ACTGTCTGTGAACACATGTCTGTGTGTTCAGAAAGGAGCCATTTCATATTTCCAAAAGCATTAGCACATACAGAACGCAAGGACCAGATTAAGGAGGAGAGTCAAACATGTAGCCTGTGGTCAAAAACTGCCCCCCCAGGGTATCAAATTTGGACATATATTTTTTTAAATTGCAAAAATATATTTTATTAAATATAAATAAATCAGGGATGCCCCATTACATGGGTAGACTAATCACATATTCCCATAATTACATGATATCTGTGAGCTTATTGGATTTTCCTCCAAAAAAGAAAACCCTGAAAAACAATGCCTGGGTTTTGTCAAATTTACTGAGGTTGCACATGGGGTTTTGGGGACATGTACCTCAGTTTTGGGGGCAAACTGCAGAATAGGAAGGTTTAATGTTTCACATTGTGTTGAAGCACCACAAACAGAGCAACACCGTGTGGCAGGATGTCCATATCATGGCCAGAGAAGGCAGATAATTTAAGGGAGGAGTGAAGGACGCCATCTACATCAATCTAGAGAAACCTTCTCTCAACAGAGAAGGATAAAGAGGCAACCTTTCATTCACCTAGAATGTTGCTCTGAGCTGCTCTCTTCCCAGAAACCCCCCCTGTCCCTCCCTGACATACTACAGTCTCACTACAAAGAGGAAACAACAAACTTCAACAAACAACAAAACCAAGTATCACTCAGGTGATACCAATACCACCCCCATTCACACCTCTAGACTGGTGACTGTGTATTCAGCTCACATCCCAGCACACATCTAACACCACCCCCCATTTTAGTCTTTTGTTTGGAGCCTCTTTGATGTTAAATACCTGAACTCCATAAAGTCTCTTGGATGAGAGGTGAAACATTTTCAATAAACTTACCGTGTCCAGTTGCCCTGAAGTAACTATTTTTGGAAAAAATAGTACATTTTCTTCTGGACTAAAAGGCAGACCTAAAAACCGATAATTTTTCTGCAGCTTGTAATGCGGTGAACCTTTATGTGAATTGAGGTTGTGTTTACCGACCTTGATTGGCACTCCAAAATCTGTCAAAATGTAAGCTTGGTAAGCTAAGGCGTAGCACTGCTTTTAGCTAATGTAGTCAGGAGCTGCGTGGAGTAATACTGTACTGTAAAAAAAACTGCACCAGGCTACAGGTTAGTTTATAAGGACTGCAAAATTCCACCGTTTAAGACAGTGGTTCTCAATTTGTGGGTCCCGACCCAAAAGTCGGTCACAGACCTGTTCTGAATGGGTCACGAACAGCTGGTCAAAAATCAAAATAATGTGACTCAGTTGATAAGCATGCATTTTTATTACTTTGAAAGGCGCAATCTGCTGAATAATATTATTATATTATATTTTAAAAGTAAAGTTAAAAATAAATTTGCTTGGTTGCGACTTAATGACCGCGGAAAAATGTGGGTCCCAGAGTGAGACCAGTTGTAAACCACTGGTTTAAAAGACTTGCTTACGTAGTGGGATTCGAACTCAAGGCTGGAATCACCACTGAACAGCAACAAGAAAGATTCTGAAAATTTGTATTTTATCTACTACAACTGAACAGCGTTGAGAGTTTTTCTGACTGAGTAGAATATAGTTTGACTATTTTGTGTCGCTAAAGGCGTAGTAGGATTGGAAAATCAACAGAATTATTGTCAGTTGTAGTTAATTAGGTTATGACTGTACTGGTCAAGCCTACTTGACACCAAATATGGTTGTATGTGAAACCCTGGATATTAGACTTTATATTCTATTAGATTTTTATGTGAGACAGAAATCTATTCACGCCCCTGTATAGAGGCGTTGGGAAATGTGACATTTGTAGCTTACTGTGCAGTAAAGAAGAACCTATGAGTTTACTCCTAGTGCATCCAGCTGAGCAGTCTCTCCCACCAGCTGTGATCTCACTGCCACCCACAGGGGGAGTAATTGTTCTCAGACAGTTTCATACCTCTTGTTTCTCTGAGTGTCTGACGCTTGGTGAGTCCCAGCTTCAATTGGCGCTTGTTCCAGCCAAAGGACAGCACTCCACTGGAGGTTTTCTTTCTCTTATAACAAAGTATACAACCTGCAAAGAAATGTAAGACAATTAGCAACATTTTCTACCTAATAGTGAATGCGTGAGGCTCATAAAAGTCAGTCATTACTCTCTGGAACCAGATGTTGTGTCTCAAAATTAAACATGAAATTCTGTCTCAAAGTAAGAGTTCCTAAACCCTGGACTGGTAGGTCATTTGTTATCTGACCACAGGAAAGGAAGGAAAGCAAACTCCTTGTCATTGTGACATTGTGATTCACAACACTACACACAGCGAAATGTCACCTCTGCATTTAACCCATCACCAACGTGAACATGGGGCAGCTCCAAGCACCCGAAAAGCTGTGAGTGGTGACATGCTCAGTGGACCTGAGTGGACCTCAGTCGTAACCTGGCAGTTGGCGGATTGGCATTCTGAACCCTCAGGACCCCCAGTCCGGTTCCTTAACCACTTCCTGAACCAGAATTTCACAGGTTTCACAATTGTGAATTGTTTTCACGGTGAAAAAAATGGCATCAGTTTTACCAATTAAATTAATTCAGAAATTATCCAGTTATATGTCTTTACATTTTTCATGAAAAAATTATTTGACAACTCTTTCAAAAAAACTGAATGTCTAGTTGCCTAACTAATCTCTTTAACCTCGATACTTAAGGAATAAAGTCTGAAAGAGGTCTTAGTCATTGAAGGTTAATGCAATGAAGCTTCAACTATGGCATGCAGTCACAGTGAATACCGCACACACAGTCCTTGGTACAAAAGGTTGAGGGATTGCTGCATTAAGGCGCCATTAAAGAAAAAACAAAACTAAGCATCCTTGGTTGCATTCTTGGAAAATTCTCATGTTAACATTAGATATGTTGAAATTCTGAGTATGTCAAAACTAACCAGAGTCAATGGGACAAAAAAAAAAAATACAAAATCGAATAAACACTTAGATTAGAGATCAAGAGTACTGCATGAAAGAAGTTTTGGATCTTTGTCAATCAATTGAAAAGTTACCCTAAGAACTTGATGAGAATAAGATGTAACAGAATGGAAAGTTGAAGGATTAACAAGCCTAAAAAAACATATTCTGTTATCTATGTTAGTCTGCAGAAGTAAATATGTGAGATTGATAAGTAGTCAACCTTTGAAAGTTCAATAATCACCTTAAGTGATCACACCAGGACACTGCTGAAACATGTGCAGTATTGTGTTTGTAGTAGAAACACCCTGGAAATATTGTATGAAATAAAAAAACGTAGTGTGAGTCATAGAACTGGGCCATATGCCATGCTGAATCTGCTGAGTATTTCATATTATTAATTGAATGCCTTCATTTTTATATATATTTTTTTCCTTTCTTTGTTTTCATTTGGAAAAGTGATGAGGGATGCAGTGATTCTGTCCACTCAGAGATAATAACAATGCTTGATTTTGGCTAATTTGGAGAGATCTCAATTTATATAAAATATGTTAGGCAGAAGAACAAATTAAAAAAAAATGCCATTAATGTACTTTTTGTTTTTCTTCAATGTTGGCTGGTTTCTGCTTCTGTTTTGAGACTGGACCTTTTAGAAGATGATAAATGAGGCCCAATGCTTGCATGGAGCCAGAGGTGCAAAAGAGCTGTTTGCTGTGAAAATGGATCATAAACTGGTCCCATTCATAGGGATGTCTGTGCTTTCACTCCCTTGAAACACAAACCCGATAGAATCATTTTTTTGTCTATATCCGTTGTGTCAGTATTTCTCATTGACAGCTGACATGACCTTCTGAGCCACAGCAATGAGGAAAGAGCAGATGAGTCAACCTGTGGGTTAAAACCATCTATGATTAGGTCATCTGGGGAGACAGAGACAGATGGAGAGAGGTTTCATTCACCTCCTAGACTAAATGGAAGCTGTAACCACCGGCCTATAGCAGAAATGTCTCCACAAACCAACTGGCTGTCCCTCCTGAATTCCTCTTTTATAAGACCTGAGACTCTCACAGAGACTGAACCTTCCAAAGTGTATCTGCATGACGCAAAGACTCTTTTGTTGCGCTTCAGCTGATGCTCTGACACGCGCCCTTCAGTCACTCTCACATACAGATCATGAGCTCCTCCTGGTGTCGCCTGTGTTAAATGCAACAGCCGTGTTCGTGCTGTGCAGCTTTCAAGCATTGAGACAACCTGTCGTGGGGAGGCTGGGGGGGCTAAATTAGCTTCTCGTCGCCTATTCTGAACTATTCCTAGAATAGCTTTGTGACACATACAGTAAGTGCTAACAATATGCTACACGAGGCAGGAACGTTGATGTTTTTTTTCACCATGGTTAGACAGAAACAATGGCGAACTGTGGACCGTGGGCTACTAAGACTAATTATAACATTATTAACATTATAACAACGTTAACCGACCTACACTGCCCTCTTGTGTGCACTTATCCATCTTGTCACTGCGCGTGAATACTAAATGTGTTTAAAAAAAGTAAACATTCTTTGTTATTTTATCACAAGGAAAAAAAATTCATTAGTGTGCGTTCAAAATGACTTGCCGTTCAGTCGCCATCTTGGCTTCCTTCTGTCCCTCACATTCATTTCGTTTCAATTGGTGTCGGCTCATATATGTGTTTTATAGTTCATCACGAATTTTCAGAACAGGGCGTTACATCGTTCCGCCCATTTCTCAATGGCATATGACTGGCTAAAACGAGTGTCAGACTTAAATACTGTCCCCATTGACTTGAAATACAGGGGGCATGAGTCAATATTTTTACCCGGATACCAGTTGAAGAAAAATTGTGATTGGTCAATTTGTTTTCAAAGAAATATCAGTCCAAGTTTGATATAATGACTTATTAAGGATTTTTTTTATTCGACACTGAGGGTTCTCCTCTGCAAAGAAGATGCGGATTGTATTTATTTGATGTGTACAAATTTTCGATGACCAAAAATGGCAGAATGGCAACTTAAGATATACATACGTTGACATTCACCTCATCCAGCATAGCTTTTTCATCTGCGCCAAAATAGTTACAGAATCTACTCAGGAGCAAAAATAATGAATTAATAATAGAGAAGCTTGTGGTGTTACATTGTTGTGTACAAAAAGAAGCTGAAGCTGGTTGCTTAGTACACTTTATAAATGTAATACTGTTACTATAGTACACTAATTTCTAATAGACATCATTAAACCTGCCTCACAGCATCTTGGCCAATGATATCGTCACAATTCTACAATCTGGAAGTCTTCCATTTGGCACGGGCCAAGATCACATAGCACATACCGTTTATTAAACAAGCAAAACTTTTGAGCAAGACAGTCTTTGTAGAAACAAAAGGAAACCGTACTATCAGATTTCCCAGTAATTCTTTTTCTTTTTGGCCACTCTGCAAAAGACAACTTTGCTGTTCTGTCTAAAAAGTCTGTGCTCCTGACCTTACCATGCCCACTCTTGATGGTTTTTCTCATTGAGGTGGACCGGGCTGATACACAGGCAGACAGATTAATCCAACCACATTGTTACGAGGGACAGGTTATCACAAAGCTGCCTTCCTCTGCAGGCCCACAATCGGCCCAGGAATCACAAATCAGTTTTAGTCTACTCTCGTTGCCATTACTCAGCCTTATGCAGCTGTTTCTTTTAATCAAAGCAGAGGGAAGTTTGAGATTAAAGTGAATGCACAAATGAAAAGCTTCTATAGCTATGTGTACACAGTAATGAAACCATAGCTTCTTGATATGCAGTTTTTACAACCCGCAGAATATGACTCAGGTCACAGCAGTATACGTATGTATAGTAAGCCTGTATATAGCAACATGACATTTCTATATATACTCTATATCTTATAGCATATTCTGTGCTAAGTACATGTTACCTTATATATGTATTTACTGTATATTCTAACCTTAACCGAAATAAATATGATTGTATGCATGTGTGCATATGTATTTGTACATACAAATATACAGTATGTGTATATGTGTATGTATAACCAATGTACTGTGTAGACATATATGCGTGTGTTAATACATATATCTATGTATGTATTTATGTGTGTGTACGCATATAAATATATGTGTGTGTGTATATGTATGTATTTGTATGTCTATTCTATCTATCTATCTATCTCCATCTGTCTATCCGTCCATCCATCCATCCATCCGTCCATCCATTCATCCATCCATCCGTCTATCTATCTATCTATCTATCTATCTATCTATCTATCTATCTATCCATCCATCCATCCATCCATCCATCCATCCATCTATCTATCTATCTATCTATTTATAAGTATAATGAAGTAGAACACTGCCCAAAGACATTACACAGATCCTTGTTTAAAAAAGTCCCTATAAAGCATTTATATTACAGTACATTAGTAAGAGCAGTACATAAAGTCAAACCTAAGAGTATAATTAAAGTACCTTTTCTTATATTAATATTTTGTCAATTACAGCCATAGCTCATTTGTTTTATAGTTTTATAGTTTATTGACTATGTAGTTACATAACACCAAATGACTCAGAGTCTTCACATTAATAAAGTTCTTTATTCCGCCTCTGTCAAAGTGACAAAAAAGAACTTAAAGATGATAGTGATGAACCAGATCTGTTCTACTGCAGCTTTAAACCAGTGCATTTAGAGTACCTTTTATCACAGCCCTGTCACTAGAGCATCAATGTCAGACTATATTTAGGATTCATCAATTAGAACAGTCTTAAAGGTTTAGGAGCCTTCTGCACAGAGAGGTAAGCTGTGGACTAATTCTCATGAAGCTGATGTTGTAGTAGACGTGTCTGTGTTTGTTTTCTAACAAACCTCACTTCCTTCCTTGTCTACCCAGTGTCTTACAGCTTTCATCACAACGTTGACAGCACATTTGATGACTCACTATGTCACTTTTTTGTTCACACAGGTTATTTATACACCGATTTTCTTTTACTTTCCTTTCTTTACCTAATGGCAACCACTTTAGATGTAGAAGGACAAACATTAATGAGATTGCACACTGCGCAACCTGGATCTAATTATCTGAATCTAAAAGTAACATCAAGGTTTAAAGTAACGCATGCATGAATAGGGAAACCATGGTATGACATCCACAGCTCTACTTCTGTTTATGTGTTTAAAGTTCAAATGAGTGGGAATTAAAGTCAAATTGTTTCAGTTTCTTGTTGTTGTTTTTTTTGTTTGTTTTTAAAATAATTTAAAAGAAAGAATGCCCTCAACCTTTAAATGCCAATTATAGTTTGAGGATAAAATCATTCCATTAAATTTAAAAAGTGTCCCTTTTTCTATCCTTATTTTAGCAGGCAAACTGACATTAAGTGCCATGCTTTATTATCTGTTCTCCTTTGAAAAGCATCAGTGTAATATATCAATTAATTTATCTTCACCCTTTACCCGTTCCCTGGTCTTAGAGGGCAGCAGTCTCCACGACTGTCACCCAAATCACACTGCAACATACTGTGAGCCTTCCTGTGGATGGTGAGCACCTCTGTGGTAACCTGGCAGCTGGTGGATTAGAACCTGAAGCCTTGTGGCCAAGTCTGCCTTTTTAACATGATCAGCTAAGCCACCATTGCCAGCTAACCAGTAATATACATTTATGACAATTTAGTTAATAAACATAATGTATAATATATATGTAAAAGAATACAATTATTCATAATAAGAGGAGAGTACAAGTTTCTTATTCTTATTCTCTTAGTTGTCATTTCAGATCATTTTCAATGTTAATCTTTCTTTACAAAAAATATGTACGTGCTAGAACAAAGAGCATGCATTATTAATATAACAAATTCTGAGAGTCTGTTAGGTCTACATACTGGTGAGCCCAACACATTTGATTTTATCTCGCGGGCCAAAAATAATTACACTGCGAGCCAGATTTGGCCCCCGGGCCAGAGTTTGACACCTGTGGTTTAAAAGATCCCTTAAAATTATCCAAGAGAGAGAACTAAAAGACAGCTTAAAGTGAGGGATTCATGCATGGTGATTATGAAGACACAACCGAGCTAACATAGGTCATAAGTTTTAACTGCAAACATGTGGAAGGTTCACATATTGCTTGGAGAGGCCTATGTTTTTGATTCTTTTGTCTTATTGTTACAGGTTAGCCCAGTGCTTCTCAAAGTGTGGGGCGGGCACATCTGGGGGCCGCGGTGCGATGAGGTGTGACCCAGGGGAAAATGCTTTTTTTCCCAGCATACTACAATAAAGAGTAATTGCACATACTTTTAAGTTGAACTATATCTCTTTCTCTTTGTTTTCTTTATGTTAACAAGGATACGATGTTATACAGAGGTGTAGCTAGAACTATTTTATAGACAAATGCTATTATTTATAGTAGCGGTGGAGAATGGTGTAGGTTATATTTGACTTTAACTCACAAAGTCTGTGATATTCTTGCAGAGGTTTTGATACAGTGCCATCTATAGTAAACAAATGTGGGTACTTTGTATAAAAGTTTCCAAACTCTGGCTCAAAAATGACCGTAGTTACCGTAAGTACAGCTGCTGAAGAAAAAAAAAAAGGTGTTACAACCAATCTGGTCTAACCCTACGCATACTGGAGTAGCACCCCCTGTTAGACATTAGGTTGCTAAATAAAGCTGCACTCTTCGTCCTGTAAATGAGCTGTGCGTACCATGCAGTACCGAGCAGGACAAGTTCAGCTCACGTTTCCCTTTTTTGACATGCTGTATCTGTCTATGACTCACACCTGGTACATGAAGATGACTGCACGATTTCATGTCATACTTGCACCTGCTATCTACTCGAATAATCTGCTACAGCCACTCAATGTCTGCAAGGTAAAAGCGGCGGAGATGGGGAGACAGAAGAGAAGCCTACAAAGGAAAGGGAAAAAGGCTACATTTGACAGTCATTTCCAGGGGTACTACTTCTTCTTCCTTTCATTTCGGCTTTTCCTATTGTCAGGGGTTGCCTCAGAAGTCACCATTTTCCCTCTCACCATGTCCTTTGTATCCTCAACTCTAACTCCAACTAAACCTCCATGTCCTCCCTCACTACATCCACCAATCTCCTCTTTGTCTCCTACCTGGTAGCTCCATCTTTCTCCCTCTCCCAATATAACCACTGTCCCTCCTCTGAACATGTCCAAACCACCTTAATCTGGCTACTCTAGCTTTACTCCAATCATTCCTCTCCGTGTTGTCCCTCCAATCACCTTATTCCTTGACCCTGTCCATCCTTGTCTCTCCTAAAGAGAACCTCACCATTCCCGTAACTGACACTCTTTTATCGCAAATCACTCTTGAGACATTTCTCCAATTTTTCCATCCTGCCTCTACTCTATTCTTCACCTCCGCAGTTGATCCTACGTATCTAAGCTCAGACACCATCTCTACTCCGTGTAACCTCACCATCCCGCTGTCCTCCCTTTTATACAGGCATGTACTCTGTCCTGCCAGAGTCTGGCTCCTCATTTCTTTGCTCCTCAAACTCCTCAAAGTACTTCCTCCATCTTCCCAGCACACCTTCCTCACTGGTAATGACATTTAATTAACCTCACCTGCTGCGCCTCCTTCCCAGTTTGATTCCCCTGCCCTGCCAATCTGTGTAACTCCTCCTCTCCTTTCTTTGTGTCCAACCTCATACAACTCCTCATATGTGCCTATTTGTCCCTGCATGACCACTTCCCTCTCCATCTCCCTTTCCCTCTGTACTGTAGTCTATTCTCCTCTGTTATTCCACCACAATGTCTCTTTGTCTTCCTTTCTCCGCCTAGCGGACATACCTAGCACGTTCCCACCTGTCTCCCTAATCACTCTAGCTGTGGTATTCCAGTCATCTGGAAATTTTCCACCACAGCCCAGCTCTCCACAACCGAATCCAGCTCATTCCAAAACTTCCCCTTTTCTTCCAACTCACAACATACCTGCTGACAACATTCAACATCACTCCTTCTATTTCTACCTTCACACACATGAACCTGTCTGATGCTCGTTTCACATCCACCACATTCCTAGCATACTCTTCCCTGATGATCACCCCTACTCCATGTCTCTTCCCATCTAATCCATGGTAGAATAACTTTAACCCTCCCTCCTGCCCTTCCACCTGGTCTCCTGCACACACAACACATCTACTCCTCTTCTCTCCATCATATCAGCTAGCTCTCTGCTTTTCCTTGTCATTGTGCCGACATTCAGGATTCCGAGCTTCAGACCGATACTTCTAACCTTCCTTTTTTCCCTTTCCCTTCCTCAATCTCCCTCCTCTTCTTCTTTAGGTTGGCAGTCATGGCCCTGATCGATCCGATATTAAAATTGTTTTGTTGTCTCACGTCATTGTTTTGGCACAGTTTTTTTTACACCGGATGCCTTTCTTGAAGCACCCCTAAACGTTTCTCCAGGTTTGGGACCTGCACTAAAAAACTTTGTTTGTTTGTGCTTCCTTGTAGCTGGTTCCCAGAAGCCCTACTTGAAATATCTATTCATAGTGACACGTTGGTTCCAAGCACAAACCTGCACTGCATAATACATGTCAGGTGCTCTGTGACAAAGTTTTCTGAATTTTTTTTGTCACTTAGAGGCCAAACATTCTGCATTAAAGGACAAGTGTGATGTTACGAGGGCACTGTCAACAAAGTTGCACACAGAGCTACCTGATGTCTATTATTATATTTAGAAAATATTTTTATTTATACCAGTCATATTATAATATTTAGTAATTTATTGTATTTACTGAACATCTGGTTCAAGATAAAATATTTCAGACATTTCACCGGCTTGTGGCGTCTAAAGTTAGACAGAAATCTTAAATAACAGTATGGGATAGAAATCAATCAGCAGGGCTTACTCAACCCATCTGTTGTGTCTGAACCAAACTATGAGAAAGACATGTGACTGGCAGTCTCCTAATCATTGCTGTCAGGGCTGAGGTGAAAAAAAAAAAAAACATTTATGGCTGTCAGTCTGAAAAGGAACATGAACCAGGCTCAGCTTTTCTGTTGTTCAAGGCTCATGACTGACTCCAAGGACAAAGGGAGCTTGAGTATTTTATTGACAGGGAGGGAAATAATAAACTCAAGTATTATAGCAAAAAAACACATTTATAGAATAGATAGGGTAGCATGCTAACAAACCGCTTTCGAGGAATCCTCATATACATTAATTTGACGTTTTGTCACCATATAAAAGCGAACAGTGCGTTTTAAAAACCATGGTACTCTGTAGGAGTTCGATACCACTTGCTTCATATTGCACCAACAAAAAAAGAAAAAAAATACACATTTTATATGCCAATATATGAGCAACAACCTGTTGCCACTACCGACACTACATATAAACATTATGAAGATACGAAACTAACGAAAACATATATATATAAAAAGCAATATTAAGAAAAATTTCACTATCATTAACAAAGGAAACTTATTAGAATCATTATTAAAAATAATTCCAATCACATATTATTTAATATTCTCTATTAATAATTCCAATTCCTTATTAGAAATACAAGCTTGCACCAATGTGGGTCTGAGATAAATGAACAATATGTGCCGTTACATGGCAACCAAACCAATGTGTGTGAACTCAAAGAGTTCAAGTGACTTCTGGTTCCCAGTCTAATGTGTAGTTGGACAATTAGCGAACATCAAAATTTTTATTTATTTTTTTTTTTGGCCATCTCGCAACACATTCCCTTGGAGATCATTTGTAATTATTGTTTCCCGTCGCTCAAAAGACTTATTATACAGAAAATATTCTCGTTAATGTTGAATAATGCCCAATGATTTGCGAAGAATGTCTATTGACTTCGGTCGCGAAGGTTCGATTGTCCTCCAAAAAAGGTTGAGAACACTATTTTATATTGCTGGCAAACAGAGGGGTATTGAGAAGTATGCAAAAGAAAAATGAATCAACACTGGTTTAACAGTACTAAGCTCCTACCATTTCCTCTTACTTTAAAGTTCAAGGTGAATATGGTAATCTGTCAATACATAATAGAGAATACATAATAAAGAAAGGGAGTTTTGGAGGTAGAGTGTAGAAAATGATTCCTACCACTACAGTGTTCTATGTCTTGCATTGGCCGTGTGTGGACAATGACGTGTTCAACTTGGAGAATGTCAACAGTGCATGTGGGGTTTTCGTGTACGCCCACACATACTTACGCTCACAGGAACATCTGCTCGCGCACATACAAACACACCGCACAGGTCAAAGTCATTTCCTCCGCTACGTTTTCACTGGAGCGCAATCAGAGTTCTCTGAGTGGAAATATAATGGAACTTCATCTTCTATGGGCTCACGACAACTGACTGGGCGTGTGGGTGTGGAAGACACAGGGAATGAGAGTTGTTGATACAAGTTGCATGAGAGATCGGAAGACGGACAAGAAATTTCCAGTTGCAAATGTGATCCATCTACGCTGGTTGCCGGTCACTGCGCAGATCAGGTCACTGATGCTTGCTTGGTAAATGACTACAGGCAATGCTACTGCACTTCTAAATTTTTTTAATAAAGAGTTCTGTAGAGGAGCATCAACTTGTCTTGCCCTCTTCTGACACAAGGTTTCTATGGTTCTTTGCTTTTGAAGAAGCACATAAAACCTCTCTCTCCCCAGGACTGACCCAGTTTTTATTTATTATGACCTACTGTGACTCGATTGTTGCACATATCGTAGGTTTCTCTGGATAAATGTCTGCTAAATTTAATGTAATGTAACATAATGAAACTCTGATGATGCGTGAGATGAAGAAAACAGAAGGGTTTTCCCCCAAAACCATAGGGGAGTAAGATGAACAGAATGGGAAAAGATGAGTGATTTAAAACAGCGAGGTGAGAAAGAGACAGACGGATAATGAGGTACGAATCCAAGGTAGGGGGATGAGTTGAGAAAGGGGCTATTTCCTGAGAAAGAAAGTAGGGTAAATGCGGGACAAAATGATAGGAAAAGTTAGGAGGACAAAAAGGATTTTTTTTTTTTTTCTCAAGACACAAAGGGAAATCATTGCAACGGGACTCCAGGGTTTGTCTCTTTCGCAAGATGTCGGTGAAGATTCTTATCAATCCAGGTCATGATATGTAAAAAAGGTTAGTTGTGAGCAGAGTGGGAGTAGATGACGATGAGAACTAGGGCAGAAAAAAAATAAAATATACAGTTTTGCGTGCGAACCATCACAAATATAGTCTTTACATTTGCTGAATTGAACCCTCTGGACTTCTTCATGGACTTGAAAGACAGTTCCTTCCTCAACTGAGGAACTTCACAACTGCTAGCGTTCCTTCTCACATCAACCAGAAACTGATGAAGTTCCTCAGTTGAGAAATAGGTGACCAGATGCTTCCAACTAAACCTTTTGGATCTAGGGCAAGTTCTAATCCCGGTTTTGGTGAATGGCTTTACCATTACCTGCAAGAAGGTTCATGAGGGTACACTGTGATTTGGGTGGTTGTCAGGGAGATTTTGGGGGAGAAACAATGTGAAGGACAGAAGAAAAAAAAGGAGCTTGTGAAATAAGATGGAGTGAGAACAATACTGTAGTAGTGGAGAGAGAGTCAGGACAGGGAGGAAGAGTGGAAGTGAAGAACAGCTTGGTGTCAGCGGTGGGTGAGTTACAGATGAGAGAGAGAAACAGAAGGATAGAAAGCAAGAGAGAGACAGAGAGAGACAGAGAGACTCCTTTCAGCATCATCAGTCGGAGGACCTGCATCCAGACTGAGGTGAGAGAGAATTTTCCTCATACATACTCCAGATCATATAAACTCCAGGTGAGTGATTGCAAAAAAAATATTGATCCGACACAATTCGCAGGTAAATTGAACAAAGTTCATTCCAAGGATGAATGTGTTGTTTCTCCGTACAGCGTGACAACAGTCGTGTGGCTGCAGCCTGAAAAAGACAGCGGTTGGTGCCACAGTGTCTTTAATAGCTGTTCATTTTAGATCATTCTCTCACAATGGTAGAGTTAACACTTGTTGGTGTTTTTGAGAGGGATTTGTTGCTGGTGCTTAGTAACACCAAGTGCAAGAACGGATTAATTATAGAACTCTGGTTATTGTGTTATTTTTTTTCGCGACAGTAGAGTAAATACAAGTGGCTCGACATCTAGAATGTTCTCCCACGTTTGTTTCTATAACATTTACAGTTGATTATATTTGCTGTGAACTGTTAATGCAGGTTATGAAGAAGTTTACTATCCGACAGTATTGTCTCTACTTTGCTATATTGTATCTCTGTTTATCCCAGTAGAATTATAGCTGTTTAACATTGTATTCACTGAAATTGAACTCCTTTCTTGCTGTTTTGTATCAATTTAATGTGTGTGTTGTGTTGATTTCATTGGTGAAGTTGTAGTTTATGTACCTGTTAATTCAGACATAATTAAGACTGTACTCCACTTCCTGTCATACAGTGGAATGGTGAGGTTACAAGAAGCAGAGTTTAGATACTGAGGATCAACTCTTCAGAGCAGTGGAGACTGTGGAGGAGAGAAGAAGAATAGAAGAGTAAGGACAGAATGAAACAGCTGGAGAAGAGTGATTTAGAATGATCTGTGATAGAAGAGAGTCAGCTAAGGTGAAGGGAACGTTTTTTTTGTGAAGCCAGTCTTGATGGATGGATTGGAGACACTGGCAATAGGCAGAAGACAGGAGACAGAGATGGAGGTGGAGGAGTTAAAGATGCTGATGTTCTCTATAGGAATTACAAGGATGGACAGGATCAGGAATGAGGTGATTAGAGGGACAACACAGACAGAAAGATTTGGAGAAGAAGCTAGAGACGCCAGATTGAGATGGTTTGGACATGTTCAGAGGAGGGACAGTGGATACATTGGTAGATGAATGATCCTAGAGATGGAGCTACCAGGTAGGAGACAAGAAGGAAGGACAAAGAGGAGATCGATGAATGCATCTCGCGTTCATGTATTAAGACCAGGTTCAATAATGTCCTCGTGCCACCATCACAGAATGATGGTGACCATCTCTGTTTGATCAAGGACAGTTTGACTCAATGAATCCTTTAAAACCACTTTGCCACTTGGAGGTGTCGAAATTCTGCATCAAAAGACAAATGTAATTAAGTGATTATCAACTTCATATGCTAATTAATTAGTTGCATACAGTACATTGTCATAAAACAACACAACTTATACTAACTTATACAATGTTGTTGGGGTAGTTGGTTGCCTAAGGGTTAAGGAAGCGGACTTGGATTCGCAAGGCCCCCGGTTTGAATCCCCCTACCGCCAAGTTACTGCTGAGGTGTCCTGAGCATGGTCCCCCCACACTGCTTCCCGGGCGCTAGCTCAGCTAGCTGATTATTATTATTGTTAATAATAATACGTACAAATACCAGTTTTATTCTGGATGTACCATTTCATTTAGGTGTATTTATCTGCTACACCGTAAAGACTGGTTCGTCAAAAGTATTCCAGACATTTAACCAGTCCGTGGGACAAAAAGAGATTTGGGAAAACCGGTCTGAAGCCAGTACTTAAATTCATAATACTCATTTAAACAGTACTATGTATGAGAATATTGCATTACATGAGTTGTTTTACTCTTAATTTTTGGCCCCAGGTTAAGAACTGGAAAGACACTCATCATGACACCGCCATTCAACTGTTCCTTGGATGTTCTGCTAGCATCATCTTCCAACGGTCGTAGCATAGTCAACTGTCCGGAGACTGTCCTGCTCTGTGGAATGAATGTCTCGTGGTTGTTGACCAACGCCAGCGAGCAGGACCTAGCTGACGTCTGTTTGACCGAGGACGAATATTTGGCCAGTTTCCTGGGACCTCCACGGTCACCCGTCTTCTTCCCTGTCTGTGTTACCTACCTCACCATCTTCCTGGTGGGCATTCTGGGCAACTCTTTAACTTGCGCAGTCATATTGCGCTACAGGGTGATGCAGACGCCAACCAACTACTATTTGCTGAGTCTGGCGGTTTCTGACCTGCTGGTCCTGATTCTTGGCATGCCTCTGGAGCTCTACGACATGTGGAGGAACTACCCTTTCCTGCTAGGAGAAGGGGGCTGCTACTTCAAGACCTTTCTGTTCGAGACCGTCTGCTTCGCTTCAATTCTCAATGTCACGGCGCTAAGCGTGGAACGATATGTAGCCGTGGTCCACCCTCTGAAAGTCAAACACATGAGCACACATGCACATGTCAAGAAGGTGATCATAGTGCTCTGGATTCTGTCCATGATGTGTGCAGTGCCCAACACCAGTCTGCACGGGATCATGACGCTACCGCCGAAGTTTGGACGAAATTTTCCTCGATCTGCAATCTGTCGTACGTAAAGAATTTCATCAGTAATTTTATCCTTTTTTTTTCATCTTTTGAGATCCCTCACCAGGCTTTAATGTATTAATAAAGGGGCATACAAGATATTGCACCATTATGGTTTGATCAGAACTGCCTTTGATACTGATAACTGTCAATTTATAATAAAAAAAACACAAGTTAATATAGATAAAAGAAGGTTACTTTTTAGGATTTTTAGATTACTTGGTGTCAAATATACGGCCCGCTAGCAAAAAAACAACTCATTGGGGCTGCAATCAGGTCCACTTGATGAATATATAGAAAATAATATAAATAAGGGGAGGGGGGGCTGTGGTGCAATTCTCACACTTTTTGATACATCATTTGATTACTGCTCAGCAAAGACAAATGAACTTCTCTGACAAGTTGGTGACAATGACGACATGTTTGGACAAGAAAATGTCTTGGCTCATGTGGTCAGTCTGGTCCATCTGGTCTTATAATTCTGCCCATGCTGCGCCGTGTTGACATGTTTTGTCCACCGTATCTATGTGGATGTGAGGGGTTGAGGTAAAAATTGTAGGCAGGATATCAAACAAGCTTGATTTACATACAGGTAGACGCATAAACTATGACACAATTTAGTTCTAAATCTTGTTCATTAGTCTTGTTGGTACTAAGATCCTAGGTCGGTTTCAATTCAATTAAAGTATATAGTATACCACCGCAACTATAAATAATAGCATTTGTCTATAAAATAGTTCTAGGTACACCTCTGCATAACATTGTATCCATGTTAACATAAAGAAACAAAAAAGAGATATAGTTTAACTTACAAGGATGTGCAATTACACTTTATTGTAGTACGAGAGAAAGAAAAGCATTTTTCCCAGGGTCACACGCGCCCCCTCACCATCGCAGCATGCCCCCCCAGGGGGACCCGACCCACACTTTGAGAAGCACTGCTAAAGGATATATATTTTATTCCAAAAGGTTTGGCATATCTTCATATATCTTCACTTGCAGTAAAGCAAATTGTGGGTGTTATTTTGGATTTTTGTTCTTCCCACTTTTGTGTCATAGGAATGGTCCACTTTTGGGTTTTGGACCATTCCTATGACACTGTAGGGAATTTACAGTTTGTTCTCATGAGTATATCAAAGAAATTGTAAATAATCAAATAAGGTCATTAAGATTTCGCATCTCCAATCAACCAATGATACAGTGACACAAACAAACCTATGAAACACAACAAACACCATGTGACTTAATACTAACACAATGTTCTACCTTCATCCCTAGACCTGGTCAAGCCCACCTGGATTTACAACCTGATCATCCTCATTTCTACAGTTGTCTTCTTCATGCTTCCCATGCTGACCATTAGCATCCTCTACCTGCTCATTGGCCTTCAACTCCACAGAGATAAGTTAGTCGTCATGGCTGACTCTAAATGCATCTTCGGAACAGAAAGTCTTTCCAGGTCCTGTAAACAGAAGCTCAGCAAGCGGAACGTGCAGGTCACCAAAATGCTGAGTAGGTATTAACAAGATAACTTGCTGACTTGAGTATAGCCTCAAGGCCGGATTAACAGAATGGGCTAAAGGGGCTGCAGCCCCGGGCCTCCCCACATGGTGGAGCCTCGGGTTGCTGGTGACAAGCGACTAAATTTAGTGAAAGTAGTCTACTTTTACCGACTGTAAGGTGCCATAAGGCGCAATGTTATGTGTGCTATTCCTATATTCAACACACACATAAGCCTTATAGATTATAGATTATAGAGCGTGGGGTTATATACAATCCATGCCCACACTTCTCCCTTTAACGTCCTCATCGCGTCGTCTACTACGTCCAACTTACAACAACAACACGCACACAAGCATACAAGTGTGCGTCTTTAAAAAACAGAGTGAGAACAAAACAACGCACACACTTCCTCCTTTGACAATCTCATGGTGTTCTCTACTACTTCCACCTTACAACAACAACCCACACATTTTCTAGAAAATCTCAGACTTGCGCCTTATAGTCGTGAAAAATACAGAACTGATTTTTCTCTACTTCATACCCATAATATCGACCTACGCTTCCTTAAAAAAATCTTAGATACATTTTATGATTGTTTAACATCTATAAAAATATGTTTCCGGCTTTATAACTGAGGGTAGGAAAAAATTATAGGTAGGAAAAAACTTTAGATATGGCTATACATTTTCATTACAAGTAAGAAAATATTTGACGCGCAGTCAATAGAAATATGAAAACATTTTTCAGCTTCTGAAGGGACTTTACAGTCAGTGCACCTGCTGTGATCGGATCGAAAGGCTTCGACCTGATAATTACTCCCAGGCCACAAGTAGTGTTAATCCGGCCCTGAATAGACTCTACAACAAAACTCCACAGGGCCCCTAACAGGATCTGTCTCATCTGATCCAGGTGTGTTGGTGGTGGTCTTTGGTCTCTGTTGGGCTCCTTTTCACGTGGACCGACTGATGTGGAGCTACATGGATACCGCCTCTCACTATCACCTCAAGATTTTCGAGCAGGTCCACATCATCTCAGGGGTTTGCTTCTACCTCAGCTCAGTCGTCAACCCCATCCTCTACAACCTCCTGTCCAGTAGATTTAGAGAAATGTTCAGTCACATGACATGCTACACCCGCAGATCGTCGTCATTATCTGGTCATAAAATGTCGCATCGAAGAACCTCTAGTGACAAAACGTCCAAGACTGCTAAATGGACTTAAGGACACTTTACTCACCTGTTCATAAGGTAAATAAAGGCCACTTTACATTAAAACGCTCTATCAAATCAATACAAAAAAATGTAAAAGGTCAGCATCCCTGTCAGTCCACATTGAGGGATCACACTTCTGCAAAGCTATGAGTAAAAAAGAGACAGGAATGTAAATACATATTATGTAAACTACTCTTGAATATGTATGTGTATTAAGCATGCTGGCCTTCTCATTGGCCCAGAGGCAATCAGAGGTCTTTGTCATTGGTGTAAAACCCCAGGGTCGAATCACAGATGGGGCAGTTGGCTTCCAGTGGGCTCACCACCTGGAGGAAGGTGGAATGTGATTTGGGTGGCAGTTGTGCAGACTGCTGCCCCCATGAACCAGTAACGGATAAATATTTATGAAAATGAAAATGACGATAAATTGGTGGAGCATGGTTTACAATTTAATAAAATGTTATTTAATGTGATTTATTTCTCTTAAGAGCTATTGTATCGACTGCTTTAGGTCATGATGATTCATGCAAATGTGTTTTGTACAGTATTATGCTAACAGTTGTGTATCAACGGGGTAAGTGAAGCATGAAACTGTTGTTATTGTTTTTTTTTTTTTTTTTTGTTTTGTTTTTTTTTGTGAGACCAGTACATCAAAGCCACGCCTTTGCATTGTAATTAAATTGTGTTCCTTCAAAAAGCTTGTTATTGGTTATTATTCAGCTGTGGGTAAACAACAAATCAAGGTTTTAAACAGAGGCAGATTAAAATGTAAAATTACCCGAGAGTCATTTTTCTTCCACTAGTTGAAATTTTAACAAAAAAAAAACAAAAACACATAGTTTTAAGAATGGCCCAAACATAATACAAATTATATTAAAGTTTGAAAAAATCTACTTTGTAAATCATGTAAAGTTTGTAAGCTTAAACAGCTAAAATCCTAATATATTTCCTTGAGAAACTAAAATCTTCGAAAATCGTGACATCTGTCAGGTCTGGGTTTGTTCGAAAATACTGTAACACAAAAAAGGTAAATTTTTAGTGTTTCCTTGACTTACTCCTTTATCTCTATTTTTGTAAATTCTTAATTAGAGATGTCCGATGCTAGTGGTCCACCACGAGCCCAATATTAGCATAATTGCTAATATTACAAAACCTAATTTCAATAGGTTTTGTCAAATTCACTGGAATAACACATAGGGTGTTTACCTCAGTTTTGAGGACTATACATTGGTATCGGTTGACGTCTGTATCGAATTTTTTTTTGTACAGAATCGAATATTGGCAAAAGTTTATATTGAACATCCATTCTATTGTGTTCTCATAATGCCTATGTATCTACAGTATATCATTATTGATTATAGTGATGCAAAAGAAAGGCCATAGTTTTGGTGACAGTTCTGCGCCATGCACACACAAATGGAATTTCCTCAGTAGGGGCAGAAGCAGAAGAGCAGGAGGAGAAAATAAAAAAGCCCTCCATTATAAGACAGGTTCTAACCCTATTGTAAGGAGAGGAGAGTGGAACTGATGGAGTGCAAATGTGGTTCTATTATGACTTGCCGTAAAGGAAAAAAAAGCTAAAAATACAATGTGTCCACATCCTTGACCTGATGTGATAAACAGTGAGCTGTGACTCCATCAACTGCGCTGGAGAAATCAGTTTGCCAAAGGCAGAAATATAAAAGGAAGTGACGCACCAGCTGAGGCTAATCATTAATATCCAATCTGGCATCTTCATGTTCAGGTTCGTGGCTGAGCCCGTTTTTTAAAAATAATTATCTAAATATATACATTAACGGGACAGAAATCTGAAAACCCAATAAAATAAACCCCAAAAAAACTGAGCTGAGCAGTTAGAGGGCTGAAACGTCCCTGCAGAAAATGATATTACCTTGAAAAAAGGATGTTGGATGTCTCTTTCTTAAAATCCAGTAAATGTGGTTCACTAGGAGCCTTCTTACCAACTACCTTGGCTGGTTTATTTAACGACTGGTAGTGTGATTACAAATGATGTTTCTTTAATAGGTGATAAAGAGTATATTCCATGTAAGAAGGATCTTTCTTCATGAATATACAGAGTTCATTTCCCAGAAGAACCCCATGCCTAATAATGTTAATTATCAGTGTTAAATGTATAAATGTAAACATTGTTCCCCTGGGTTTAATCTAATTAATGGAAAAAAAGGAAGAGAGTATTTATGTAACTACTATATATTTTAGAATTAATGTTTTTACAATTGATTATCATTTATTCACGTTACAAATATTGTCCATTGATGTGTAATTAAAAAATATATTATTTTAACAGGTTTAGTAACTTTGCTTTGGACTTTCATGTATTATTAAAAAGGGATGTCCAATAATATCGTTCGGCCCAGAATTAGTAAAATTACATTACATCTGTAAGATTGATATCTTATTTTTCCACCAATATTGAAAAATCCGATAACACATTGCCTGGGTTTGGCCAAATTTACTGTAAATATACTGACCTCAGCTCTGGGGGATAGGACGGCATATATCGGTATTGGTCAATATCTGTGTCAAAAAATAGTGTTTTTTTGGACATCAGCAAAAGGTAATATCGTAAATCCCTATTATCAAATAATCCCCAGTGGCTCTTAGAAGATGACATGACGGGAGACATTTAACTCTTGGACCATCAGTTTGACACATATGAACAAAGAGTATGACTTGTGCTTTGGGGGCTATGATGAAGGACAAATAGTAAAGCACAAAAACACAAAGAAGGAAACTGAAAGGAGAACAAGGTAAAGTCTGGCACAATACTGGACAATGAAAGCAAAGGTGTCTTCCACATAAAGCCATGTAAAGACATATTCACCCACTCCTCTCATAAACTAGTTACTGTGCAATAAACATGTTGGGGAGAATGAATCCCCTCCATTAGAAATATGAAAAAAGACTTTCTCTCTCTCTCTCTCTCTATATATATATATATATATATATATATATATATATATATATATATATGTGTGTATATATATATATGCATATTGAGAAA
>JAFBJS010058863.1:68793-121005 GCA_016785265.1 Paraplagusia blochii
TGTATAAGAGACAGATCCTACCAAATTTAAAAAGGTTTCACAATATTAAGGGCCCAGACCTATACTGGCCCTTAAATCATTTGGCCTTGCTTCCAAAGAAAAAAAAAAAAGAAGTAACACATCCGTGTAGGTTTTCTGTCGATCAGGTCATTTAATCCAAAATGAGTTACTTTAAGGGCAACTGGACATGGTAGAGTTTTAAATGAAGCTCTGTCACTCATCCATGAAGCTTCATCAATTCTTACTGCTTACAGTAAGTTCTGGGATTTAACCTCAAAGAGGCCTCAAACCTGTGAAAGGAGGTTATTGCCAAAAAAAAAGTCTAATGAGGCAGGTCTAGACTTGTGACACTCATATCACCTGGAATAGGACGCAATTTGTAACACATCTAAAAATCACGTCTTAACACATGATAGTATATATTTTGTTATTTTATTAAGAAGTTAAGAAGTATCGTATAAAATAAATATTTACATGTACTTAGACATACTGAAATTTGGCGGCCTAGTGGTTAAGGAAACAGAAGCCCAATAGGCGCACCACCCACCGGAAGGCTATCAACATGGACTGTTATTAGGGGGCAGTGAGGGAGACAGTGGCCCGGTAACAGAGAAGAGGATGAATGAATGGATTTTTTCACCTTCATGGGAATATTATGTAGAACTACAATATAAACACGTCTTAAAAAGTCTGTTTTAGCATAAATAAAACTATCTGTATGTTATGACAACCACCAAACCAAAATAAAGTGCACAAAATCGCATGCCCTTACATGATTAAAGAACTAACTGTTGAATATTTTCCAAAGTTTCCTTTGGTTACCACCATTCACAAACAGACGTAACTATGACTATGACTCCCTGGAAATGTATAATAATGGCAATTCAGTCATTGTTGGTTTGTGTTTGGGATTTACCTTTGCCACCTCCTCTAAACCTTTCAGCATGAAGCTGTAGTGTCTCAAAGTCGAAAGCTTTGATTCAGGCGCAAACAGGCAGAAACAGACGTGCAGAGGGAGGTTTTCTTTTTCTGCCAACTTTTTTGCATATATTAGGGCCCAGTTGTCTGAAACACAGAGAACAAAATTGATACCTCTTAAAATGTTGCAGTTGGAAATAACGACAAAAGACATGGTCAAAATCTCTGCTATTTACCTTGGACTCTGTGGTCCCGTAACATCCAGTACACAACACCCTCCGAGCCCTGTTTTATCTTCAAGTCGCGTATGAAACGAAGTCTTTTTTTGTTAAACTTCATGTCCTTTTTCTCAGTCCTCTGCTCCATCAACAGGTTCTGCAGCCAACCTCCAGGCTTAGACTTCTCCTCCTTCACAACAGAGACTTTTTGCAGTTTAGCCTTGGGAGCTTTAGCTGCTGAGTCGGCCTTTCGCTTGGTGCTTGACATGGCTGCTTCACAGATGAACTTCTTGGTCAGCAGAGAAAGAACTAGACGTCTGTTGGTGTCTCTAAAACACAAACAAAGATGTTTTTTTCACTAAAATGATTCCTTGCATCGATCAGTCATTCCTTCTACACTGCTTGTCTGTGTAGATTCTCATCCAGGTAATTCACTCCAAAATTAGTTACTTCCAAAGCAACTGGACAGTTCTGAACTGAAGAAGCCTCTTAGATGAGAGGTGAAACGTCTTCAAGAAACCTACTATGTCCAGTTGCTCTCGAAGTAACTCATTTTGGATTCTATACTGCTTATTTTTTCCAGAGCTGAAATCAGAACAAGCAATTATCAAGAGAAGAAACCTTCTTGACACACTTTGAGACAAACAATCATTTAACTCCCAGCCTATCTGACTTATGTGTCCATGTATCAGACAACATTTGGTAAACTAAACCAAAATAAAAAAAGCAAAACAAAACAGTTTTTTATTGTTTGCACAAGATTATACATTCTTGTAAAATAATGTATCTTATTCTTCTTCTCGTTTCGGCCTTCCTATTTGGGATAATGTATCGGGATGTCCAATATAAACATTTGCCAGTAGTGTCCAAACAATTCCATAGCTGAGATTTATTTCACAACCCTATGTGTGATTTTAGTTAATTTGGCAAAATACAGTGAATGTGCAATCGGATTTTCTTCAACTGAGGATAATCAATACCACGTAATTACGGTAATATCGGCCTGATAATATCAGGTGACTTATATCGAAGTACATCCCTATGTATTATACTTTGTATACATAACCCATATGGAGGCAACAAACACCTTGCCCTTGGGCAACTCAACGTTGAATACACATTCAAACAACATATATACAGTTCAAATATTTACAACGAATTAAAACAATAAAACAAAACGTTTGCAGCAATAAAACAAAACGTTTGTATTCTGTATATGGCTCTTCGCAATTATATAGTTCTCTACCAAACGTGTCTTTAATTTCTACACCATAAATACGTAAAAACAGTAGCAAAACAAAAATTACAAAACGGAAAACACAATAGAATTGACGCGTAATGAATGAAAAAACCCGTAATGCTACTTGTGGTTTTAGCGTTTGACTGAAACTCACCCCTTTAAAATCGTGATCATACAGCGGTTAATGCACTACCCATGAGAGTTCTGAAGACCGAGGAAAAGAACCCAAGCGGACAAAATTGAGTAATTAGAAAGAACGCACCGACTAAACACACCTGGGTTGGTACAAGTAAAGCGTGTTGTAAAACACAGTTTCGTAACACAGTTTTGAAAGAGGTGAACTGCATTTACCGCCATGCAATGGGTATTTCAAATGCGCATGTGCACATCATGCATACGTAATGGTTTAGTGGTATGTTGCCTTTACGTACTATCAAAAACGTAGGGAATAAGACATCCAACATCCGCTTGTTTAAAAGGCATGAACCTCTTAGATAGGATTTTCTCATTAACATTACTCAAATTTTATTTACGAATCATTCGTGGGTGTGAAACGATATCAAAATCGTTTTAGCACAACATAATGGTGGAACAAATTATACAAAAACTATCTTCTTAGCTGGACGAAAAGGCACAAATTTTCTAAAGACCTGCGCAGTTCTCATCACCGACTGGGAGGAAGTTGTTCCCGTGCGCCTATAGCGCATGCGCGAGTAAGTTTACGCTTTGATCAGGGGGCGGGGTTTGATGTTGTAGCCATAGTCTTAAAAAAGAACGAAGGGTTGTGACGGTCTATAACACACTGTTGATTCTGTTTTTATATCCCGTATCAGGTAAATTACGTCTTTTTTTGCCATGAACAAAGGCCGCTTCGCAGCGGGTCGAACGAGACGACCAGCAGTTCCCGACAAAGTGGACATGTCGTTAGGTAAGGCTCGCCTTGGCTAACGTGAGCTAATGCTATTTACAGGAGTACCAGCTGATGTGGCTAACTAAAACATGGCTTGTTTACATGGCTTCTAATTTAACAGATGACATAATTCGGCTTAACAAGAAAGAGCAGCAGCTAAAAAGGAGACAGACCACTGTAAATAGAAGGCCCTTCAAAAAGAAAGTACTTTTACAACAAGGAAGAGGATTTGCAACTCGGGCGGCGAGTGGTTCAAACCAGACAGGTGTGACAGATCATTTACTGCTTTGCAATGCAAACAAATGCATCTTTTCTGTTCATCTCACTCAGTACGCGTGTAATGGAGCTAATATTATCTATATCAGGAGGCGGAATTCCCAGAGGAGGAGCAACTAAATTAAGGAACCGCAGGGTTCCTCCCCTGAGACGAGGTCAGGGTGTTATCACAGGTCTGGCAGCCAAGAAGACAACGGCCCTCCTTAAAAGAGCTGGAACTTTGAACAGAATGGCATTTAACCAGGTAATGTGGAAATTATTGTCATACGTACATATGTAAAGACAGTTACTACGGTAATTAGTAGTTACAGCCTTGTTTCTAACCTTTAAGTACAAGACAACAACTAAGGGTGTGTGTACATACCACTGATCACAAAATTGGAAAGGTTTTATTAGTTCCAAAGGGAATATGTGTAACTTCTGAACAAATGTCAAATGTACTTGGTACCAACTGTTGATTCCGATAAAATTTGTGTCAATTCCCTAAGTTTCAGAGAACACGGCAAAAAACGAGACCCATATTTCAACGCAGCGAAGCCCCATACAGAAAGCCCGAGGTCCAGAGACGTCTCTACAGGCAACCAGATCTACAGGGAGGGCAGAATCCGACGCCGTTTAGGAGACCATTTCAGCTTCGAAGACGGTGAGAACACCAGACAACTGCGAGGAACTTCATATATAAACTTTATAATAAAACGTTTATAACTCTTTTCAGCATATACATTGTATACTGCTAGTATCATGTTAGGTGATTGAAAATCTTTGTGATCTGTTTAACTCTGACAATTCAATTAATAGCAAGTCTCAGGATGAAATTAAATGTATAGAAAGGCATATTTTTAGCCATTCTTATCATATAGTTGGTAATTGAAACAGGTGTAACCGCAGAGTTTGACCTCTTCTTCACTATTTCTGCTGTACATTTGCAGACCCCTGCCTCCTGTGCAGCAGACGAGAAGAGACGCACGCCAGGCTACATTCCTGTTTCGCAGGGGTCTAAAGGTACAGGTGTGATTGCTGTAGGTCATCAGTTTCCCTACAGGCTGACTCTAGCTCACTTAACTTACTTTTCTTGTGTCTTTTGCAGGTACAAGCACAGCTGCAGAAAACAAACCCTCCAACAAGAACTCGACAGTGAGTTTTCACGGTCTCTTCTATGGGTTAACGATATTTTTTTTTATGGCAGTGTTTTATGAAAAGAGGGAAACGAGTAATTTAATCGAATTGGGATCATTTTAATGTTTGTGGGATTGGAAAAGTAGTTACCTCTATTGGTCCACTAGATGGCGCACCTCAACAGCGAGCAACGGAATCTTGACCGTCTCAATCGACAACCCCACAGCTAGGACTCAGCCAGAGTGAGTGTCTCTCTCGCCATCTGTAGTTGAACACGTAATGAACTTTTGTGGTCTGTAATTGTTATTATATTTATACCCTCACTTTTCGACAGAGCCCCCACCGCCTGGACTCTTCATCCCCCAGCTGCTGATTCTGCTCCTGTAAAAGTGGAAACAGTTGAGAAGAAAATCCCAAAAGGAGTCCCCCTACAGTTTGACATCAACAGCGTTAGCAAACCAGTGAGTTGTTTGCATTTATTAAGAGACGGATCAGCTCTTCTCTACATTTGACTTATCTTTGACTTTGCTCTTTTCGTAGCGAACGTCAATGACTCTCAACGAACGGTTTCGCATACTCAAAGATCGAAGGTCCACCGTGGCACAGAACGGCAAAGGGAGCAGATTTGTCACTGTGGGTTAGACCGCTGGGTCAAACTGGAAGTTTACTCTGTCCTGTTCAGCTCCAACACCATGTTGTTGACATCTCCGGTGCATGGTGCCAATAAAACTGGGGATGACAGTGGTCCGACTGAGCCCAATAGTCAAAACTGATCAAAAAGTGTCAAAGAAGTGTTGGTTTATATTATCTTCTGCCTGACTGCCCCCCCGTATGCACCTTTTTATTTTGTGGATTTTACTGTACTAGGTTAAAGAGGATCCTTCCTTGCCCTCATGTTTGGACTTGAACTGTGGACACCTCATGAAGACTTTGTTTCCTCTTATGGACTGCTGTGTTTGCTAAGAAAGCACGTGTGCTCTACCCATTTGATTGATTACTGTTTTGTAATGTTTCTTTGAATAAAGTTCTTTTAAATATATGGTGTATTCCTGAGTCTAACACACTTTTTGAGGAAAGTAAAGCAATCTCCATGTCATTGTGACTGACAATGACGTGGTCAAATCTGACCCTTCACCAATGTCAATAGTGGGCAGCTTAGTGGAGATGGTGCCATGTTCAGAGCACCTCACTAGTAACCTGGCAGCTGGATTTCAACTTGGAACCCTCCAAACTCACCAATGTGGTTCCTTAACATGGTCTACTGTCTGGAATGTAACCTGAATGTTGTCTGTGAAGATTCTCATTCATCCAGGTCATGATATCCAAAAAGGGTTTAGTTGTAATCAACTGGACTTCTTCTTGGAGTTGAAAGATGTTTCGTTCCTCAACTGAGGAGCATCATCAGTTTCTGGTTGTTGTTGGAGAGAACTCTAGTAGTTCAACTCCCTTGACCACCCCCCTCACCACTGGACAAAGGTGTGAAGAGTTGTTTTGACCACACCTTTTTAGACAGAAACGGCTCCTGATGTTGATGAGCACGTCTCTCAGCTCCAAGAAAAGGTCCAGTTGCTTACAACTAAATCGTTTTTTTTGGATAACCTGAATGTTCGTACACCTGTGATGTAAAAGCCGTCTGTTAAACAACACATTCTGAAATCCGAATATTGCTTTTATTTAAATACATTAAAATTTGCAATGTAACAAAACTATTGGCATATGAAATTCAAACACCATTTAAATGAACAAAAACATGGCTCACTTCATTTTTTTTTCTGGACTAGTATTGATAACACTAGGTTTTTGTTTTTTTTTTTTTTCCCGTTTGTCTCTCTCGATCTTCCTCCCCAGACCGACCCGTCCTCCTGCGTGTACACTGTTCACAGACTATCTTACAATAAGAGTGCTGAATAAAAATGAGGTAAGAAAGTGGTTTGAAGATTACAAATCATGCAAAACATGCCGGACAGCAACAAAAAGATTTGCCTTTTTGTGGGAAAGAGGAAGTAACAAAAAGAAAAAGCATGGAGGAACAAAAAAATTTGTGTGCATTTAAGGAAAAAAAAAAAAAATCCACTTACACAGCTTTGCATCTTTGGTAATAAAGTAGGATGAAGGATTTCACAGCTTCTCCCCCCTGTCCCCTTCATTCAGGAGAAAACAAATAATATAGAAAATAAACAAGGACTGGGGTAAAAATGATAGTAATTAACTTGAAAATAAAACTATAGACACAAATTAATATTTACCACCATAAACATTTGTTGTCAACGGGTGAAGAGAGTTACCCTTCAAAGGCTCTGTAATACTGTACAAACAGGTACATTCTGAGTTTACATTTCAACTAAGATTTTGGCAACTGCGTTACATTAGTGTTGAGAAGTTTTTTGTTTCTGTTTCACCGACATTTTCGAACTATATATATATATATATATATGCTATATGGCTGATGTGTTGGAACACTGGGGAAAAAAAGAAAAACAAAGTCTAAAGGGCCATGATGATGAGAGAAGTACTTGATCAAATGGAAACAATAGCAGCAGCCCTGTAATAAATAAAACTCTCAACAGTTGGACTGAAAGACCCAGGAGTTCAACCAGAGATTGGAGAAAAAGTAAAAATGTAACGGCAGCAGTGTGTGGCGCTATAAAAACGAACAAACAAAACAAAATAAAGATAGAAAGAAAAGACTCCCTCTCATGTCTTACTTTACAACATGAAACAGCAAAGGCTAAAATAACTCTTGACCCACTCCATTGTCTTGTTTAAAAAAATAATCGCTCTTTTTTTTTTATTATTTAGTCTCTACAATCACTCCTACATTTATCCCTTTATGAGTGGCTCATCACCACCTCTCCACTACAGACTGAACAGGGTCGGCCATTTCAACAAGTCTGGTATTATGTCCCCACTTTATAGAGGATTAACAATCCAAATCCCCTCCATTGCTGTGTTAAACCAGAGAAAAAAAACAGCTTCCCGTTCATAATCACCCCTTATTTCTAACACATTCCACACTTCGACCTTCCCTGACACTCTCTCAGCAATTTCTCTGCATTCACGGCTCCCTCAGTCTCTCCTGTTCTCTGATGATTGCATTAACACTGGAAAGGCCCACAGTACAGATGTGTCACATTCCAACACCATATTCACACGTCTATCTGCTAAACTCAGTCTCTCAAGGCTACATCCACAACCACTGCTGTTTTCATTTAGGAACGAGAAAAAAAAAAAAAGACCCAAAGGTTCAGCTTGGGTGTTCATTGTGCATCACTACTGACACAGACAGATGAAGACGATATGATAATGAGGGCGATCATCAGGCCTGTGTGAAGGCAGAATTGACGGTAAATTACATGGAGCTAAGAGCTAAAGAAGTTAATGTTTTTAGGCCTTGCTGATAGGAAGAGAAAAAATTTTCTACTGTTTTCAGTAGTATCACCTTTAGTCAAATTCTGTACGAGTGATATTCAGGTATTCTAAAAAAGAAAAAATATATATATACTTTGTCAACTGCAATTTACATCACACTGTCAGTTGCCAGCATCATAGTTATTTTCTCTCCCTGTATAAGATAACATTACATTCTATTACATTATAATTAGAGTACAGTCAAAATTTGGTCTCGGGTTATAAATTTAAATGACATGAATCAATATTAAATTGTGGTTTACCTATTGTTCAAATAGACTAACACAAATAGAGCATTTCCTTTGCTTTCACGTGATTAAATTACTTACATGTTCATAGAACATCTATTTGTTACTCGTCTGTAATAGGATATGTAGGACTTGTAGATTCATTTCTGGCAACCTTGTCTTTGTTCTTCTCATTTCTATGATGCGTTCTATGATTGTCATCCCGAACAACTAATCGCAGTGCCATTTTCTTTGAAATCAGTATTTTTCATAATCTGGATAACAAATATCACTATATCCATGAATTTTTACATTAAAAAAAATCTTAACGTGTGCTGTGAAACCGCACATTAGTACTTTGTATTACGCCAATCTGTGTATTGAAGTTTTAAACAAAAACACAGTACAGTGGATGTAGCCGTACACAGACACGCAGGCACGCACACACACACAGCACTGTACGTTGTGGTCAAGCTGGTGGCTAAGAAGACAAAGTTTTTTCTTCTTTTTTTTTATTTTTGTATATACTAACTGTTGTAAGCTGACGAAGACGATTCTTTTTTTTCTGTCCCCAAGGTGAAGGGAGACATGCTCTTCAAGCAGAGGTGACGTTGGGTTGCAATTGTTGTTGTTGCTGCTGCTGCTGTTGCGGCGGCTGTTGTTGCGGCTGTTGCTGTTGACCGGGGTCAAGCTGGGGCTGAGTCTGGAGCTGCTGCTGGAGTTTAGGGAGATGCTGGAGCTGAGGTTGGGTCTGGGTCTGGGTCTGCGGCTGGGCCTGCTGCTGCTGAGGTGGGCTGAGTCCTTGTTGGGGTGGAACGACGCTGGTGCCGGGGGCCGGCTGGCTAGACAACTGAGACAGTTGCTCACTGTTAGCTAGAGATTTCAACACAGCATTTTCCCTCTCCAGCACAGAGTTCCTTTCAAACAGCTCCTTGATCTGCTCCTTAAGAACCTCCACTTCTTCACGTACTGCATACATAAGATGGCTTTTCACCAGGTCCTGGAGAAGAGGAGAGCAAAGCATGGCATGGATTACCTATCATATATTTGTGGAATCCTTAGTTGAGGAAATGAAGCATCTTTCAACTGTAAGACATCCATTTGCTTACAACCTATTGGATATCATGATCTGGACGAATAAGGAGAAGTCTTAACATCATTAATCTACATGAGCTAAAGTGCTTTGCAGAAATAGGTTGGTAAAACACATGCCAAACAAATTTACTAAATACTATTCCCAAATAGTTCAAAAGGTTTCTTGGCGTAAGTAAATTAAACAGCTAACCTTTTTATTAAATAAATTGACAAATAATAAGTAAAGTTGAGCTAGGCAAAAATAAATCAAAGAGTACAATGAATGAAATTAAGCTACATTTGCAAAAATATTTTGCAAGGAACGACAAACATTTTAGGAAGACAAAGATTGCATGACTGGAAAATTACCCTAGATAATAACTGGTTGACTTTCCTTAAACATAATTTAAATATTTGGACAATAGTTGATGTCACAAAAGAATCATACAGGTCTACCTGGAGCAGCGTAAATGATGATAAGTTAATATTCTGAGATGTTAAAAAAAAGTCTTACCATGGCCTGTTCAATTTTATTATCAATGGCAACGACATTGGATCCAGAGGCACTATGTGGAAAAAGAGAAGACAAAACTTTTAGAAAAACAAGGATGGAACCCAAAATATATATATTACAGTTTTGATTTGGTTAATTAAACAAAGGAAAGCAAAAAAAAAAAAATTTGTTCATCTATTACTGCAGTCTCCCTGACTGCCACCCAAATCACACTTCACCATACTGTGGAAATTAGGTGTAATCAGGCAGTGCTATGCTAAATGGAAACCTGGCAGCTGGTGGATTCAAACTTGTAGTCTAGCAGATCCATATCCTTAACCACTAGACCACCAAGTAAAACAGGTGTCAATAAATAAGTTGTCAGCGTTAAAACCTGACAAAAGTCCCACATGGACACAACACACAGACGTTACTTTACAATAAAGTCTACATGTATAATACATTTATTGTAGATACGCCACCGACTCAACAAGGTCCAGATGTCCCCATACACACGCCCCCAGCCTGTCTTAATCTATTTTTATCCGCTTCAACTCGGCAGAGCAGTTACCTGCGCCGGGAGCCACAGGTGAACAGCGGGGGATTCTTAGAGGAGCAGGTCGGTTTGAAGGTGAAGGTGCACGGCATGACGCGGACTCCTGCCCCTGCTCCACCTGCTGGAAGTACAGCGGCGTGGTTGTCAAAGACGACAGCCGAGCACCGCGGCGGTGGAGGAGGTTCAGTGAAGGTTTAGTGTTACCGACCACTTTTAGAAAAACGAAACTTGAACCCCGGGAGCAGGAGAAGGGAGGAGACACGACCGCTGACCCCGCCCACTCCACAATGCCCGGGAACGAGTCCAGACATCTGGGAAATGGAAACCCCGAGGAGCCAAACCAAGGGCGGACGACATGTTGGCAACTGACGTTACGTTAATACACCCCGTTAAACACTAAAACAAGGGTGTATATAAAACTACACAAGAGCTGTTAATCATAAGCATAAATATATATTTTTTTAAATACGACATGTTATTTTACTACTACTAACTAGCACAGAGGCGATTTATAAATAATTTAAGACAAAGTGCATGATTTTACAGGAAGAGCAGCCTTTCTTTTAGTATATAACGTTAAAAACAAAGCAAAATACAGGAATAAAATAGACAATCTGAATATTTGGGGTTTAAACTGTAGGTTACTATTAGGTTTAACTTTTTTGTGTCTGTTAAATGTATAAATAATAATGACAATAATGGTAACAGCAACAATAACATTAATGATAACAGCAGGAAGGAAAGCAAACTCCTTCTCATTATGATGCACACAACAAAATGTAACATATGCCCTTAACTTCTTCATCACCTAAGTGAACAGTGGGCAGCTTTGAGCTCACAGGGAGCAGTCAGTGGAGACGGTGATATCCTCAGAGCAACCCGTTAGCTGGTGGACTCGAACCTGGAACCCTCCAAACCCTGGTCTGGTTCCTTAACCACTAGGCCACCACTGTTGGGACACCGGCCTAGCGGATTTTTCCAGCTGCCAGGTTGCCACTGAGGTTCTCTAAGCATAGTACTGTCCAGACCCACATAGCTTCTAGTGGGCCCACCACCCACAGGGAGGCTCAAAGTATGTAGTAAGTAAGTAATAGAGCAATGTGATTTGGGTGGCAGTGGTGGAGACTGCTGCCCCTGAGACCCAGTAACTTATATGCGGATGATGATAAATGAAGAAATTACAACAAATACAACAACAATATTATGATAATTAAAAAAGAAATCTATACAACTTTAAAATATATTTACAATATCTTTGTTTACAACTGATTGTGTATATTGCAAAAATTTATTTAATCATTTTATTGTTATAAAACATGAAGATGCAACTTAAAATCTGTAAGCAAGTAATGCTGTTTTGTAGCCAAAGCATCACTGCCACCATGTGGTACCAAAGAGAAGGTTGACTACAGACTCTTGCTGAGAACAATATGTTCTTTTCCTCCTAATAATTCATTGTATGGAGTGACGGCGTTAAAAACACACACAGTAGATGTTATCACATTGTACGAGAAGGATGGAATGTTCTCTCTACCTCGGCTTTTCTGAAAGACTCACACCCACGCTTGTCATGACAGACATCGATCCTTGTAACATATGAGAGTTGTCAGAGGTTGTGATAAGTACGAGTTACATCTTGTGTCGCACAAAGGCGAACATGACACTGTTGTCAATCAGATATCATCAGCCACAAGTGCACGTCCTCGAGACAGAATGTACACTTCAGCTATCGGTACTCACTCGCTGGTTCCCCTCTCCCTCACTGACCACATACAGCCTCCTGCAAATGCTTACATAACCCAACTTAAAAAAAAAGACAGAAAAAACACCCAATACAACCTTAAGTTCACCCAGCACCAAATGTGTATTTAATTTAGATGACGCCACACTTCTCCTTGCGAACTGCTTTCTACCCAGCTTGTGCCCAAGAAGAATCTCTCACCCTATAAAACCCAAGACACTGCTCGTTTCATGATCTACACCCTCACTGCTGCTCAAGTGTCCAGTTAATAATAAAAAAAAGATTGTGTGCCAGCCATTTGTGATTAATAGAGAAGTTTACTTAGGAAAAAATAAAGGTGGACGAACAGTTACAAAAGTAGTTGCCAGCTGTAAAGTTAGTGTATAATAATGTAAAGCAGGGGTTTCAAACTTGCGGCCCGTAGGCCATTTGTGAACCGTGGCCACCACCTTGATATGAAAGTTAAATGTGAGCAAGGCCCACAAATATATAAACAGATTCCACTGCAAGTAAATTTTTCTTCTGTATTGGGCATTAACTGCTAATGCAGCTCTTTGGCTAAATGACAGCGGGGGCAGTGGCCCTCAACTTATTTGAATTTGAGACCACTGATGATTTATTAATTAATATATTAATAAATATGTCCAAAACTAAATATCATATCTGGCTCTAAATGTTTTGTATTGTTGAAAATTTGTTCAAATACCAAAAAACTAAACGTAACCTATCCTGGTTGACTACGAATGAACTGAAAAAAATTAGCAAATACTGATTACTTTGTTGATCACAAACTATCTTTCTAAACTATTTAAAATCTTTGCAAATTGTTGTTTCCTAAACTTCCACTTTATTTATTTACAGCGCCTAATCATAACAACTGTTATCCTAAGGCACTTTTACAAACAATTATGAATAAATTGTACATTACTTACTAAATATTTTGGGTCAAA
The DNA here is from genome assembly GCA_016785265.1 of Paraplagusia blochii. Classification (NCBI taxonomy): domain Eukaryota; kingdom Metazoa; phylum Chordata; class Actinopteri; order Pleuronectiformes; family Cynoglossidae; genus Paraplagusia; species Paraplagusia blochii. The sequence goes on from JAFBJS010058863.1 coordinate 81,921, forward strand.
TTCTCCAATTATCACTTTGTCTGAATTGCTTCTTTGTTGTGATGCAATTTATTCTGAAATCCATCTCCAGCTTTTTTAGTGGGAAATAAATTACAGTGGATAAAACAAGGCTAGGGAAAGCCCCCTGTTAACTGTCAGTCTGAGGACATGTGACAGACCAGAGATAGGACTGTAACCATGGAGAATCAAAAACATCACTAACACAATTGGACTTCTCAAAGAGCCGAAGATGCTAGGGGACAGAGCCATGTATGATCAGATGTAGTTCTTGCATTGTGTTGTTAAAGAGAGAAACATAATTTTTATTAAGTCACCTAATCCCAGCTGCAAAAGTAGCAGTTACTCCAAAGCAACAATGGCATCTAGACCATATTAGGTCACCATCTGGTGTTCGAAGTAGAACAGTCCAATAACAACTGGCATTGGGGAAAGATTTTGGAAACCGCAGCATGAGTGAGTAGTTTATTGGAGCTCAACAGAGTAGTGTGTCTGGCTCCTGACACACATGATCCTGTTTAAGACTCTAGATCTAGAAGTCCAAGTCAAGAATTTTTTCAAGCTGCTGCATAACAAAAACATGTTGAATGTTGAGAACAGGCAGGTGTTCAAACAGCTCAAATAACCATGCTGTTGAAATCTAGGAAAAGGCCTGTTAGCGCTACGCAAATCTTTTCCTGCAGCAATTAGTATGTTAGACTAGTTAAGTAAATAACTGCATAACTGCTACATCTCTTTTCTTTTATCCCCACTTCAAGTGTTTGTGCACAGCTGAGGTACGAGGTATTCGTATCCACTGGAGATCAAACCAATTGTGACGAAAGAACCCATGAGAAGTCAGAGGGTTGATGCCGAAGGCCATTTTTAGTTATTTAACACAGGAGACATTGTCAGTGATCCAGTAAATCTGATGTAAAGATTCCGTCGGAGCAACTCAATCAAAATTTGGTTGAACAGAATCTGTGCTGCTGCAGGCAAATTCAAGCGACTGTGTACGGCAGTGGTGACCAAACTTTTAGAACAGACACTGTTACTATTGTCTGAAAACCTATTTAAAGTATCCTCCCAACTATGATTGGTTACATAAGTTACAGTATCCTTCTGTATTACAAATTTACTCAAAGTGTTCCGAGTCTCAGCAAAAACTGTATAACTTTTCACCCTAATAACTGAACTCTGACGCTTGGCAAATACACAAGTGGAGCAGGGTGGTAAAAAAAATACAATAAATGTGCGTTAAACATGGGACACCTCCTCTGGCAACATAAATAACATATCTGGTCAACAGGATTGATGGGAAGTTTGAGCTACACATATTCATGTCAAAAAACATTCACCAAAGGTTTGTCACAAGACTTCCATCATCATTTTAACAGGAGCATGCAGTAACTAATCATCCAAAATGTTAAAATGTTTAGGGCTAAAATAAATAGTAAATATATATCTTTTTAATAATATATATCTATTAAATAATAAATAAAAATAGTGTCTTGAAGGTTTATTTAAAAAAACACAATGTTAACAGATTTAGATGATACAAGACATTTTAACAACATCCACAATATATTCACAATATAGTAAACATTAATTTTGTTAGTTGACTTGCAGGAAAAGTAACAAGGTTTAAGTACTATAACTTCAACTCATACCTCACCAGGCTAAACTAAATGTGATAGATCTGTCTTCTTTTACAGTTTGCATTCTAGTCCTGCGAACCCTCCTCTACTTACTGTGATCCTACACAAATCTTTATTCTAAAGATATTTCTCGTGGGCAAAAAAAACATTTTCCAAACCAGTGCAATTTCGATGTGTAGCCATGACTTCCCAGTCTGGTCACCCAATAATACACCCAATAATAGACCTGCTTGATTCATTTCCATCCCTCTTTGGGAACCACTGGCCTAACCCAACAACATTTCATTCTTTCAGTAATCTACTGCTTAACAGTACTTTGGTCACAAAGGGAGCTAGAGCCAATGCAAGCAGTCATCGAGTGAGGGTGGGGTACACCCCGGCCCGTTGACCAGTCCATAAAAATAAAAACAGACAACCATCCACAACCTCAGGATCACATCTAAATTCAATTTAGCAAAAACAATTCATCTTATTCTAAATCCCCGAATCAGCATGTCACTGGATTGTAGGAGGAAGCCTTCGCATCCAGAGAAAACACACACACACGCACGCACGCACATGCAACGAAGGAAATCCAAACCATAAGTTACTGCCTGGTATTGAAGTTGCGATATTCCTGCTTTAAGGCAAAAGCAAACACTCACGGCACTAAATTGCACTGTTACCATGACGCACAACAATCACATAAAACACATTTAAGACTTCATACATTAAATATATTGCTAATATATAAAATATATATGCACTTTTATGAAATTGATTTGGAAATCGTGCATGTTGAGTATCAATAAAATAAGCAGGAAGAATCAGAATAGTGTTAATGATCTGTTACTATCATTTTCTCTGGTAATGCAAATAAGCACAGTTCAACTAGGACAAATTATACAGAAAGACTTAATCACAAGGCGAGTATAATAAACAGTACAGCTGTCTGTCTATAACAAAAAAATGACTGCTTTTGAGATGTATTACTTAGTTCACCATTGAATACTATAGTGATTTGAATTTAAATGTGATTGTCATAAAAATAACATATTCATATATATGTATATAAATATATATATAGAACCATGAGCAGAATGGAGTTGGACTATTTAAATTTAGCAAGCAGGTCTTTGCGGGTCAGGAATATGTCTGATAAGCAAGTGATCAAATACTTATTTGACACAGTAATATACAAATAAAAAATACAGTAATATACAAATATATAAATCATACAATGTGATTTCTGGATTTTTTTCTGTCTCTCACAGTGGAAATGCACCTACAATGAAGATTTTAGACCCCTCCATGATTTCTAAGTCGGAGAACTTGCAAAATCAAAGGGTGATCAAATACTTATTGACCTCAGTGTATATATATTTAAAATATACAGGTGAAAAAAATAAGCATACAAGTTGAAAAAAAGGCAGGTCTGGTAAATCAGGAGGGTAATGAGAGATTGAACTCGCTCTTCCAATTGTTATGTAATCTATGCCTATGTAAACTTTGTCTTGTACAACAACAGAAGTGACATTTATAAGCTTCACGTGGAGTTGGTCTCTCTTCCTCATACAGCGTTAGCTGTAAAACACGAATGTCAATAAAAAGTCCATTAGCGCAGAGTGTGTGTTGCACTCGCATGGTGGTTGTGCTTCCGTGTCGAATAAACACTAAATAGTTAGCATTCCTTTTACACTAGAGATACTGGCTTTGCACTACAGATAGTGGGGGTGCATTTAATTCTATGTGGGATCAAGATATGATAAAGCCAGCACATTGAGTGATAGTTGTTCTAATAATCAGGAAAACGTGCAGATGCTGGTGTAACCAGAACACTTGTGTCCTTATCCTTGCAGGTTGTTTAGTTTTCAATAAATTTATCTTACAGACGAATCACAACCTTTTTATGTCAGAACCAATTCACCAACTTAAGGCGTCTGTTGATACTGATCTGATCTCTCTGGTCTCCTCCAGTATGCAGCCAAGTGCCACAGTTGGAGCTGCCATAGTGTTTCTGTATATGGCAGTTGTGCGTGGGCATCTGTGCACGTCTAAAATCCCCTAAATGAGCCACAAGTGACAGTTAGCCATCATCAACTGCATTAGCTTCTTAATGTCGAGGTATTTTACTTTCTCTGTTACCGTGACAGACCTGGCAAAAGCTATTGCAAAGGTTAAACAGCAAAGAATGCAAATGCAGAGGGAAATAAGAAAAGTTATTATGCTCAAGAAATACATTTCACCTTCCAACCCTTATCAAAGACATCTTAAATTTAATGGTTCACAGCTGTGAATAAAGAATTTTATGCATTGTTATACACTGCATACTGGGGCAGTTGGTGGCCTAGTGGTTGAAGAAGCGGACTTGGGTCCACAAAGCCCCCAGTTTGAATCCCCTTACCGCCAAGTTACAGCTGATGTGCCCTGAGCTTTGGTATTTTCCCCACTCACTGCTCCCCGGGCGCTCAAAACTGCTCACTGCTCATTTTGGTGATGGGTTAAATGCAGAGGTCACACCTCGTTTTGTGCAATGGTGTGAATCACAATGTCACAATGACACAGAGTTTGCCTCCTTCCTTCCTAAAATGTGGACGATCTAAAATTATAAAATAGTGCAAGAAAAAAAAAAACTGCTGTAGACTCAGGTCTTATGGTGTTTTCAGTGTTCTGCTGCTAACTATTTATATGATGGGCTAAAAAGATTTTCCTTTCTTAAAAAAAAAAAAAATCCTGTTTAAATCTTGTTTCTCTTTTAAGATGAATTTATCTTTAATCTAATAAACACAGGCTTTCGATCATAAATGTGTCCCTATTGGAATTTCAGAGAACTAAATGCAGCTAAAATGAGTTGGACAAAGAACGTTGTGTCAGCTGCATAATTCTTTAAAAAACAGTTTCATTTCCTGTGACTCTGAATATGGTGTCTTGCACTTCTCTCTTAATTTCGTGTCAGAGGTGTTACCAATGCATATGACAATAATGATGCAGGAAGACTGGGAAGTCTGCGGAATAATAGAATGACAGATCATTAGGGCGTCCTGCCCACAAATGAACGGTCGGAGTTCTCTTCACTATTCATCAGAATGTAAAAATATCCACCACATAAGGATGAGCAATGACCTTTATATTAGATATACGACTGTGGCCCCGGAGCATCAACCAGCACGTGTAGATAAAAGTTAAAGGCTTTTTGTGAATATAGTTCTAGGTCTCGCGTAAAAACGCATGTGACGTGGCTAAATGATCACAACAAAATGAGCAACTTCCTCCTTTTTATTCTCGCTGTTCTTCATTTATTTCCTTGAAATTGAGGTTAATATCAATGAGACTGTGTGTGGTATTGTTGTAACCCTCAACGCAGTTTGGTGTGTTCACCGTGAATTAAACACCAGAAAAGAACTACATGTCCAGAAGAGATGTTCACTTAAGCCCTAATTTATTGGCAGTAAGTGGAATACATTATCATGAAAAAAAAAAAACAAAAACAAATTGATACCAGATTGGAAAATTCCTTCACCGACAATTCCCATTAACAGGGGCCCTTGGCATTGGCTCCTCCGGGATTTGAACCAACGACCTTTTGCTTCCAAGACAGGTGCGCTACACACTACAGTTAAAATACATTCATTCATATTTAGTTTGAGATAAAAGCTAAAATGTAATTAAACCATTTAATCCATGAAATTGGCATTCATTTTATTCTATAACATTACGCTACAAAGCTGCAAAACTATTGCTTTTGTGGATATGACGACTAATTGTGTGAATGTTGGATCAACTCCATGCCTGTCTTTGAAAAGCGATAACACAGCATCATGTTTTGGATTCATTTCTACTTACGACCTGCAGTTAGTGTTATGTAACAGGATCCATGATTTATATCAGGGACCTTCTGACTGAATCTTTGCTATAAAGTCTTTGGCTGTGCTACAAAGCTCTGAGGACAACAAGACAACGAGCTATAAAATCTTTTACAAGAGAAGTGTGCCAAACAAAACAGAAGTAACGACAGAGACAGAGGGTGGTGGAGCGCGCCGAGAAAGAGATGAGGGTGGGGAGAGTGAGAGAGACTGAGGAAAAGAGAGAGACCAAAAGAGAGAGAAACAGACATACACAAAGAGATACACATTGACGGAGATAAAGGTAAAGAGACACAGGCAGAGAGAGAGAGAGACATAGACAATGAAGGACAAAGAAAGAAAAAGGTAAACAAAGACTGAGAAGAACAGAGAAAGGCTTTGTGAAAGAGACAGAGAAGGAGTTACATTTTTTTTTTGACAGTTATTGGCCAATCCTTTGCTTATTGACAGGCTTTGTTACCAAACTCAAATCCATGCACGTGCATAAAAGACAAGCTCACTGCTACTGAACACAACACATGTTACTACACTCTTGCAGGCCTGTCAAGTCCATTCAAGTTTCGTACTGTACCTATCACTGTGGGCCTTAGAGTCCCTTAATTTGCTGCCTGACTGGAAGACCTGGTAGAAAGCCTTGGAAGGGTTCCTGTGTGTCATTCAGGTGAACATGGAAACAACAAAGAAAAAGAAAGGGAGCAATTGAAACAAGTGAAGGCAGACTTGAGCTGTGATTCCTAGAAATGTTTTGGTGCGCTCTTTCCTTTTAGTTGTGGAACGCACTGGCTCACACCAAAGGGTAAGGTTGGCAACAGAAAGCGCTCTCAATTTGCACTGCGTCTTATGGGACATTGAGGCGCAGCTAGGCTGAGAGGAGTTTCAACTTAAACACACGGATGTGTGTTCAAAGGTGAGGCTTTCATAAAGCTTGACGTTTCCCCTCAGGACATTCACAAGAAATGTTTGCGCGTCACACCCCTGTTGCTGTTGTTTTTAAAACAAGGTAAAAAAAAAAAAAAGTGAGGCAAAAAAAAAATCTTTATGCTGTTGTTTATATACGTGTCAGGAAATTTAACAGAAATGCCAACATTCCAGCTGATTAGCCCCAAAGTACATTACGTTCTATTCCAGAGGATGTATGTTGGTTAGGAGAGGAAACCCACACTGACCTCATCACACACACACACACACACACACACACACACACACACACACTCTAAGAGGTGAGAGACAGAGGGAGAGAAAGAGCACACTAAGGAATCAGGAGTTGATTTACAGCATGTGTGTGAATATTACAGCAGCCAATTTCTTTCCTCGAAATCTGTGGCACAAACTCCCTTTGTCACATTACCTCATGTCTAAACACTCTTACGTCCTCCTCCCTGGCCTCCTGCTTAATTTTACTTTGCAGCCAAAGGCGCAGGAAAAAAAAAGAAGAAAAAAAAAAAGTGCGCATTTGGCAAACATGTTGCCCCACAGAAAACCTCTGTCTCTATCTCTTGCACCAAGGCTACACTCAGAATAGCACAAGTGATGAAGCGGCTTAAATCATCAAGGTCAGATGACTTGGAAGACCGGCAACCTCTTCATGGAAGAGGAGGAGTCATGGTGCCGTTTTTAAGTAGCAAACACCAAGAGCTCTCAATGGGTCTCTTTGTGACTCCAAAAATGAAATATGTCAATATCCTTTTATGAAAGCACCTCATTGTAAACAGACCAGTCAGTGCCTTCAGCTGTGCCATTTCCCCATAAAGCCCAGAATATAACGTGTGATGCCAGCTCTTATTTTCACTTATTTGAGCACCCAAGATGACCCAACTCAGTGACTACTTTTTTACTAGTTTGCTATCGCACATGCAGCAGCAATACAACACAATCCTTCCTTCTGTTCGTGCAGCAAAACCAGAACCAGCAACAGTTTACTTTCATGCTTATTTTCTTCTATAATAACCTTGTGAACTCAGGGAGCAAATAAAAACTAAGTGAAGCCTAAAGTTATGACCCTGGGACAGTGGTGGGAATGTCTTGACTCACAGGCCATAATGTGTCCTAAAATTTGACCAAAGGTCCCAGACAGGAACACACAGATGGATAGATAGGAGATAGTAACGTAGCATTCCTGCAACATTCCTGCAAATTCATAAAGGCTAAAAAGCCTAATGTGCTTTTAGTCTCAAATAGCTAAGCACTAAATAGTAATTTCACTATTTTTCCATAACCTGGTTTGCTTAATATTTTTTTTCTTTTCTGGCCTTTGTTTTAAGTTAATAGTCCAGTTGCCCATTTCGTAAGGACATGCGCCAACAGAATAAGGTCAATAATTATAACATATATAAAGACAATTTTCAGTAGAATTTACACAGCTTTTGTCGACCAAGGCTTTCATTGGACGATTACAGCAGTACTTACCACCATCCGCCAACTTGTCGCAAAGCTAAAGTAGGTCAAAGGTATTTACATTTCAGACTCCCTATGGGAGTTTCTTTCAGCATAGTTAAGGGTTTGTAGTCAGAAGAAATGTAACAGAGGAAGAACCAATGGCTACTGCATGACTAATGTATGATCACTGAGGAGATTAGCAAAGATTTATGGCAGAAAATCTAAGATCCTCACTACTGTGAACATCCCATGAGCCAGGTTTAGATATGTAGATCATGCCACATCTTTCCAAACAACTCTCTTTTACAGTCACTGACCTCATTTTGGGGGGTTTAAACATGACAAGATCACTTGGAACACCAATAATGATAATAATAATTTGAGCTTTAATGATCTCGCAAGGAATAGTTATTGTGTTCATTGATTAATCTACTGAAAAATGCCTTCAAGTACAATGTTCAAATGTTACAACTCCCAGGCCACAATGATAACTAATATTTGACACAAAGAATAAATAGATTGAACCTTTTCTCCGTCCTCTATTAAGGAATAGAACCATTGCAGAAGTATGATAAAATAAATTAATAGTGATGTTCGGACACAAGTTTGGAGGGCCAGAAGAGCCAAACAGGCTACATCCAGCCCTCGGGCCATAGTTTGCCTTACTTGTGATAAATTATAAGGAGTTATTACATATAACATGATTTTATTAAACAACCACAAAGTTACCGTTTGCCTGTCACTGAGAGCCACTGAATGAAATGAACCTACAAAATGTCATGTGATATGAGTGGAGAGCCCCTACGAGGAGGTGGGTGGGGGAGTTGAGGAATATTAAAGGAACATAAGGCAACTATGTGAGGCACCCACTGAAAACAGGATACAGCAGTAAGGGTGTAGTAAGCAGCAGAAAACCAAAGATCCAGCACTTCATTTCATTTGTCTGTATAATAGAAATCACTGCAATTTTATATCCATTAACTAATTTTTGGCATAAGTGTGTTCAACAGTACACTGCTGATTTCTACAGAAGGCCCCTCACACCGCCATTAATAGTCCCAAAAACGCACACTAGATGTGCATATGCTGAGTCAACCCTTTCTTTTTTTTTTGTAGACACACCCCCTCACATCCACCAACACAGTCTCTTGATTCATGGTGGCAGTAACTGCTGCACTTCATCACAGCACCGGCCACCTCCCCCTCATCCTCTTTTCCTATAATTTCCTTCTTGTTCTCTTCCTTCTCTGTTTCTCCTTCCCGACAAATTGAGATGTGCAGAGCTACAATTAAACACAAGCTCCAAATGCAAGATACACACACGTGAAGAAAGGTGCAGCAGAACAACAAAGACGACAAACTGCCAATGTCTAAATTATCCATCAGAGGTTGAAGAAATATGGGAAGCATTAAATAGGAATAAGCCCATTCTCGTAACCTTTGGCTGTAATCTGCCATTAATAGTGCACATTAAGAATCTGAATAACCAACAGCCATTCAAGTGCAATACCAGTAATTATATATTATAGGCACCTTCCTCTAGGTGAGCCTTTTGAATATTCAATTACTATATTAATATACATCTGTTATGATGTAAAAACAACAAATAAACACAAAACTTGACTCCCACAGCCTTAGAGTGAAAATCATGAAATACAAAAAAAAACTTGTGAGACCAAGTCCAAATGTTCTTATTTTGCATGAACTGCAAAATAAGACGTTCATTTTGGTGCCAACACACATGAAAATAAATACTAGATACGATCGAATGTATGTTCGTGTTCAAACCTTTACAGAATGTTCAAGTTTTAAAAATGGGCTGAAAAGCCATGAGTTTAAAGGGGCTTCTGTTTGCTGTGTGTGGCAGCAAGGGACTAAATAAACACAGGAGTGGAAATGTGGAAATTGAGCAAGAAGAAAAACGCTGCTTTGGGTGTAGAAAGGAGGGGCGGAGGTGCAATGAGCCCAACTAAAAAATGCCAGCAAGTCACTATGCAGTTTCCTGCGCAATCGCTTCTGCAACTGAAGTGTCATTCGGCAATTCTACTGAACAAGAACATCTGCCAAGACTTGTCAGTCAGTGTGTGGTTGAGGAGGTACAAAGGTACAGAAGGCACTGATACTGCTCAAGGCGTTAGATAAAGATAAAATATCGATCAGAGAACTGGTTATACAGAATGGAGAAGGATTCTGTGTGCAAACCTACTGTTAAAGATTTTATTATCTCTATAAAGATGTACTTGTAGAGGCCAACAACAAAGAAAGAAAATGAATGTTCCTTTACATAGCACATATACCACATATACTACAAACCCTGCCAGTATAGAGGGGCTCTATAGTGGTTGCCAACTCTAGTACACATTTGATATGATCTGCCTGGGCCAAATATGATTACGCTACGCACCAGATTTTAGCCTGTGGGCCTATGACACATCTGGACTGTAGTATACACTAACTACTGTAAAAGAGAATGCCTATATGTGACAACCCTCACAGTTGACTGACACGCCCTACTGTCAAGGCTCTTATCAACAGATTATGGGCACAGTGGAAAGACTACTGTTCAATGTCTGATAGTGCTGTCTGTCACAAGAGACCCTACAGTCTTATCAGCATAAGCGCTGGGTCTTCTCACAAGCAATGCAAAGGTGCTATGACAACAACAGTGGAGTTTGAGGACAATGTTGCAGAACTGAAGATGCTTGAATGAAGGCTTCTACGCAAACATACTCATTCATATGTTTAAAAGACTAAAAAGTAAAAAAATATATATAATTTTTTTATTTTTTAAAAACAAATATGTCGACCAAAAAGAAACATAATTTGTAATGAAATGTATTAATTGGTAATCTTTGTAAATAAATGTCACTCATGTTCCTTATATACCACATTTATTACAATGACTAATTGAACAGTTCCTACAAACTACTGTCAAGTTGAGTTAGCCAAACAAACTTATACTTTGTGTTCTAAAGAAGCAGCCACTCGCTCCCCCAGAACTTCTTCAAACCACAACCTGCTGTCTTTCAGTGGCCATGGAGATACCACCATGGAGTGTGGTTAACAATGTTTATCCTTTAGTATTTTATTTTGTGGCTTTTCATAATGATCTGTACAATCAGTATAAAAAAAGAAAACCCACTTAGTTCAATGAGCGCCAAACTCCAAGTCACTTGGTACCTCTGGTACTTCTTGCTGCTTCTTGCCCCTACAAGTGATTTTTGGTCATCTTGTAGCTCACAAGTACAACAACTTTTGCTGTAGACCAACTTCTGCAAACACTGCTGAGTCGCTCAACCATAAGTCTATTTCTGACTTTTGAATGATAATCGGAAGACGTCCAGATACTTTAGTTTTCACGAAAGAAACTCCATGTATCAGATTCTGTCATCTTTTGCACACACACCTTTATTTTTTTTTTTACCTCTCTTGTCTTCCCCGGTTTCTCAATTTACTCCAACTGGCCATGGCTGGTCGCTTTACAATTTTTAGTGTCAATGTAGGTATTATTTACCTATGTGTCGCAGCCTCTTTTAAAAAAATATCTGCCTTGTGATAAGGTAATAACCAAATCCAATGGTTTACAAAATTTGGGGGCCTCACAAATTAGACATTAAAATAATGATTGTTTTTTTTATAATTACTCAGATTCCTTTATATGCAACCAAAGCAGGTTTACTACTCAATAAAGCAATAATACAAATACTACTACCACCGATTTAATATATCGGAGTATGAATACACATCTAAATCTTGTTTGATAGATTGGGCTGCATGTATGGAAACCCAGCGCTAATTTACTGTGCACAGGTATTGGCTGTATATCTACAAGAACGTACATGGAAACCACAGATTTCAAGCACTGTATCATTTCCGCTCATGAGTGCCAGCTACTACAAGTGAAACAAAGAGCTTAAAGTCAGGAAGTGAGAGGGAGATAACATTGAAAAGGAAGCTAATGTCATTACAGCAATGTGATAGTACAATAGAGATAAGAACATGACTTTTCACAATGTCTCTCATCTGTACAGTTAAGTTCATATTCAAGTCAAGTTATAATCCCAAGAGGATTCTTAAAAAAGTTTGATAGCTCTTGTTATCCTTCTTGTAAGATACTATTTTACAGTCCTTTTTAAGAAATGTACAATATAAAAACTGCATCTTGAGGGTAACCACAGAGCAGAAAGTTCTCTGGTGAAGTTCTGGACACAACTTGTGTTGATGACATTATTCAAACTGTAATGTAACTAAAATATCTCTGTATGGGCCACAATTTATGATAACCGCTCAAGTCAGCTTACCCATCTCTAGAGGGGAAAACGTGATCTCATACAATGGTAGCACAAAAGAATTGTGTCTCTATTACACAGGCCATTTCCAGAGCAGGAACCAACTGACTGAAAGGTCAGAAATGTGACACATTCATAAGAGTGACCAATAGCTGCCTGAAGCCAAGAGAACTTTACATATACCCACAACCGGCCAAACACCTTTGATGTGAAGCCTGTCACAGCAGGCATCCTGAAAAGGACAGATAAACTGGATAAAGCAGAACCCACAGCCCGCCATTAAAATCCTACCTCATACACTACACAAACTCTCAAACAACGCTAATGAATCATCAATGCATTGGTCATGTGTTCAACAAGTTGTCACTAATATGTTTCTTTTTCTCCATCATGAAAAATTTGACATTTGTCACGTTTATGTCCTATGCTAATACCTACTTTTGTAATGTCCGCAGAACACAGGATGGGTTTGTGTCTTTTTGTAGTAAGTAAAAAACAATACTAAAACAAAACAAATTTCAATGACAAAGCCCTTCAATGAAAAAGGCAATTAATACTCTACAATCTTTAAATTGTTTTTTTTTTTTTGCATAAACAGTCACTGCAATTAAGCGATTTATTTGACAGTCACTGTCAAATAAGTCACTGCAATTAAAAATATACAACAATTTAAACATTAAAAAGGCTTAGAACTGTTACCTGTCCTCCTCCCCGTCCACTGGTATGTGGATTCCAAACAGGCTGTTGACAGCTGGCGTGGTGAGCTGCAGGCTCTCAGGCATGAGTGGCTTTGCTGGTTCCTTTCCAGAGATGACAGGAGACTGTGTATTGACTATGCCCTCAGGCTTCTTTACAACACCACCACCCTCCACCTGTACAAATCCAGGTGCTGCGTGGCCCTGTGGCCCCAAAGCCACGGGGGTTTTGCTCTGACCTAGAGGCAAACTAGAAGCTGTCACATTTGGCATGGCTACAATGGAGGCACTGGGCACAGCGATGGGCACAGTGGTGAGTGCACTTGAACTCACTGCAATGGCAGGCACACTTTGTACAGTTGAGGATGTAGGATGGAGGGACTGAGGCTGCCCAGCAGTTGCATACTGACTCAGAGTCTGTTGCTGCTGCTGCTGTAAACTGGAACCACCAGCTAGGATGGGACCACCAACACTCACTATTCCTACCGACTGTTGCTGCTTCTGTTGCATGACCATGGTTTGCCCTGTGGGCACAGATCCACTTGTGGCACCGGCTATATCTCCAACCTGACTCGGCAGACCACTCCCACCAGATGTTAAAGGAACAACGGATGTTGGGCCTTGATTCCAAGGCTGCAAACCAGCAGAGAGACTGGACACAGGGAGAGACTGACTGGAAGAAATGCCTTGCTGCTGTTGCTGGGGGGTCAAGGGGTGCTGAGGAGGGTAGGCAGCAGGCTGGGTTGATGGTGGCATGATGGGTGACTTTGATTGAGGCAAACCATTCAATCCAACAGATAGACCACTCTGGGTAGCAGAAGGCTGGAGGCCTCCACTTGTTGGCTGAACTTGTACAGAACTAGGCTTGACACTTGGACTAAAGGTTTGTTGTCGGATTTGTTGCTGTTGTGTTGTCTCCACTGAATGCATGCGGGATGAAGCGAGAGAACCTTCCGTCACAGCACTTGAGCCATGTCCTGAGTGTGTTGCAGAAGAAGCCACAGAGACGATCCCTTTGTCTCTGTCTGCTGTGGAGTCCAATGTTGCACTGGCATGTCTAATGCTATCAGCAGTCCGACTGTCAGGGTCTTTCTCGTAAAACTCTGTACATGTCCACCGACCTCTTCGAAATGGCTCCCCGGTACCGTGGTCAAGTTTGATGACCCTAAATCGTGATGTGCAGCTTACTGTGGACGTGGCAGAAGAAGGAACAGAACCAGTCACGACAGCAGTTTGAGATGTGTTTACTGACACATTGGTGGCTGGAGCAGGCTGATGTTGTTGCAATGCCCCAGGATGAGAGACAAGGGATAAACCAGTTGTTACAACAGCCCCCTGTGGCTGCTGACCACCTTGAGCTGACCCAGACGCTCCCACTTTCCGAAAATCCCCAATGAGACTATTTGACAGCGCAGGCAAGTTACCACCTTGAGGTATTTGTGACGGTGCCATGACGCTGACCGCCTCTGGCTCTCCAACATTATTCAGCGCTTCTTCAGAAGAACTTATGTCATTCGCAGGCTCGAATTCTGCACGAGACAGATCGTAAATCTCTGACGACACATCCTCGGTGCGGGATTCATCCGGGTCGTCCAGACTCTCGGTGTCGTCTGCGCCACCTATAACCGCTGCCTGGGCCTGAGTCACACTAGTGATCTGGAAACAGCTTTTCTTTTTGGCCGGCATTTTCGACATGTTGAGAGCCTGATTGCGAACCCCCGTGTGGCTACGTTTTTCAGTTGTTTATCTGGTTAGCAGCTTAAATCATGTTAGAGATCACTTCCCGACTATTTTACTTGTCCTAGTTCACTGTAGTCGAGAGGAATCTGCGCGATTCTTCTTCCTGTCTTAGTCTGCTGTTTGCCTTCATGAGCTCATACTGACCTACGTCGCTTCGTGTTGAGGTGCGGGTTGGAGTCGCAGTAAATGATGTGTTGATAAATCCACAGGTGACGAGGTCTGGGCCCTCCGGCTTTTATATCACCCGAGTGTCCAGCTGTCACACGGCCGCTGCTGAGCCGTTGACGCAGAATGCGCTGCCCAGCTACAGGAGCTAGTGGAGGCTAAGCTAACTGTGGCTGCCTCTGCTGCACACCCCCCTACGTCGGAACAAGTATGTGAGACATCTTCCTGGATGGTCTTGTCAGCAGCCGCTAACTCCACTCGCTTAATAAAGTCATTCAGTGGTGACACGTCTCTTAAAGCTTCAGCGTGGTCCACATACCAAAGGGCGCAGTTATAATTCACATCTGGACAAACAAATGAGAACCTTTAAAAGAGCTCCAACAGTTCCTCCCTTTTGCTTCTTCTCAGCTTCTGCTTCTTTTTCTTCTCCTCCGCCTCCTTCTTCTTCTTCGCCGCAGTACTCCGTCGTCGACGCGCCCCCTTCTTCTTCTTCCTGGCTTAACGGCGGTTGGAGAATAGCGTGACCGGCGCGTTGTTGCCATCTGCTGTCTTAGCCACAAATGTGTCACGACTATGGAACCGTTTAAGAACGTTTAGAAAATACATGGGAGTTTGTATTGTTTTGCTGCAAAATGTGTTTTTAGTATAATAAAAATGCATTGCGTTTTATCAAATTCTCCAAACGTCAACCCACCTAGAATTTCCCTACCAGTGTTTGGAAAACACCAACACTGTGTGTGTGTGTGTGTGTGTGTTTTAACCAACTCACTATATGCTAAATCCCAAAATGGCTGTTCTTAGTAATCGACGAGGTTGCGTTTGCTTTACCTTGAACAAACTGTAAGGATTAGAGATGCTCGACCTTACCAGCAATACGTTAACTAGTGGCTGGATCTTTTCAAGTTATGGGTAATGTTGCCCCTAGTGGCCACATAATGCACTTTATAAGTTTTATTTGGGGAAAAGGATGTTATTACAATTATTTCAATAGATAATTAAAATAAATATAAAACGTTATGAGTCACATAAAAGACATGCTCTTAAGTGACATTTTAGGCATCAGGCCAAAGTTCTTGTACGTAATGATGAACAACACCGTTGCGTGTTCTGTCCAGCCTACAACTTCTATAATTTTTCCAGGTTTGCGCTAAACAATGTACTTCAAATACCCAGGCATCATTATCTTAATGTAAGGTATATCTTATCCAGGATTACATATATGTTTATGTGTGTGTGTGTGTGTGTGTGTGTGTGTGTGTGTGTGTGTGTGTGTGTGTGAGGCCCAGTTAGAGCAACTCACTCTAAATGTTCTAATGACAAATGTTTGAAGGAAAAAAATCATTATTTTAAATACAAATATTTTTTTCTATTTATTTTTCAACGCATGATGATGAAAGTGTGACTTTTTATGGAAAACACATGAATGATGTCCATATATACAGTATATATATATATAAATATATATATATATGGAATATAGAAGAAGGTACACATTGATAAATAAATAAGTCAACAAGCTGAAAGGAAGGAAAATAATATAATATATATAATATGTAAATAAGAAGACATATATTTGTCTGTGTGTGTGTGTGTGTCTTCTTATTTTCCTTTCTTTCAGCTTGTTGACTCATTTACCCTGTTCTATTTGTCTTCTACTCTGACTCCAACTACCTTCATTTTCTCTCTCACTGCATCCACCAATCTCCTATATGTCTCCTACCTGGCATCTCCATCTCTAAGATCATCTTCTTCCAATGTATCCACTGTCCCTCCTCTGAACATATTCAAACCATCTCAATCTGGCTTCTCTAGCCTTTTCTCCAAAACTTCCTGTCTGTCAATTCAAAAGAGAATTTCATATACAGCACATACTGTACACACAGAAATACATACATACATGTTTACACACACACACACACACACACACACACACACACATATATAATATGTTAGTCTCTGGAATTGATAAGCATGGGTATGATCAGGAGTGAGGTGATTGGAGAAAAGTCTAGAGAAGTTAGATTGAGATGTTTTGGACAGTGGACAGTATTGGTTGAAGAATGCTAGAGATGGAGCTATCAGGTAGGAGACAAAGAGTAAGGATAAAGAGGAGATTTATTGATGCAGTGAGAGAGGACATGTAGGTAGTTGAAGTCATGGTAGAAGATACAGAGGACAGGGTGAGATGGAAATTGTTGACCTGCTGTGGAAAAAGGGACAAGCCGAAAGGAGAAGAAGGTTACATTGACAGTTCGCGCTGAGCTTGTCAATCAGAAGCAGATTTTAAAGAAGTGCCTTGTCTTAAAATATATATATCATGTTGTCACTGTTGTTATTGTTCTTATTCTGAGAAAAAAATTAAAAAATCAAAGCAGTCGTTTGACTTTGATGGAAGTGAAGGGTCACCTGAATGAAGACAGGGTCTAGTTATTCGTGTCCATGCTTCAGTGGCTGATGTAACGGCTTCTTCTTTTTAATTTCGTCACCAGTTAAATGTATGGATGCGTAACTAAAGGGAACGCCCTCATTCCATCATACTGACGGACTTGGTAACAGGAATAAAGCCCGTTCAATATTCCGCCGCTTCCTGCCTTTTTTTTTAAAAGTGCCGGCTCCTTATTGTGCGGAGTGATCTGATAGGGACTACACCCAGCAGCAGCCGTCGCCGCCGCAGCCGCTGCCGTTACTGCTGCCCCCGCCGCCTCATTGCTCTGGTTTTCTTTGCTGCCCCAGCCTTGACGTTGCCAAACGTCGAAGAGCGGGTTTGATTGGAGCTTCTAAAATCATCTAAATTTTCCTCCCCCCACTCGCTGGGAAAACGATTTTCTTGCAAAGCCGCAGTGAAAAGATCTGTTCTGATTTTGTTCTGTGTGCATAGCACCAATCGGTTCAGAATGTCTTGGTTAAGCTACGTGGAGAACCTGATGGCCGATGGCAGCTGTCAAGATAGCGCCATTGTTGGGTATACGGACGCCAAATATGTTTGGGCAGCACATGCCGGTGGTACATTCAACAATATCTCGGTAAGAATGATTGAAACGGAAGATATTAACGCGACACCTTTCCGTTTGGAAGCGTTGTTAAGATGAATCAGCCGAGCGTTCGCCCGTTGCTGTAGCCTGGCGCTGAATCCCGTTATCTCTGAGGATAGAAATTAGCTCAGCTAACGGTGCTAACAAGCTCTCTGGCCTTTCGTCACTATTCCCTGGAAAGGAAATGCTGCGGGATTAGAGACCTCGTGGAGCCCGCATTATAAGCTTAATGCATTTGAGATGTTGGAAAATAAGAAATATTCCTCACAAACCGTTATTAAAATTTCATGTAAGTGGGCTGACGCCGTGTGAGTTGAGAATGCTTGTCTGCTTTTGTGTTCACGGCCGCTCTGATTTTGGGGAAAAAAATATGAAATCCGCCGGTTTAAATGGTTAACTGTAAATAGCAGGCATCATTTATAACCAAACTATCATAACCCCATCTTGTAGTCTAATTACACGTCGAAAATTGTGCCGTGTAGGTCACCGGTGTTTATATGTAATCACATTCTAGCATGTTCCATGCCTGAGTCAATTCAGTGACAATGACAATGCTATTAGAACAGAGACGCCTCTGTCCCCGTTCTCTGGGCCTCTTCCTGTAATTAGATTATCTTTGAATTATTTATCCAGTCATCAAAATTAAAAGTATTAAAGATATTTTCAAGTTATATTTTCACGCCAGCTGTCACATTTAGTCAGGGTCAAATCCTGAAGTTGCTTCTCCATTCTAGGTTGGTAGTATAGTGAAACAAAATAAGTAGTCTTCATTTATCCTTATTGTTTATGGTTCCCACCAATATATTTCGGATATTTGTGTGATTCATTCAACTTTTTTTTGCCAGTATAATCCACAATGTGGTAGAATAACACTCACAGGACATCCCAACATCGTCAAACTGCCTTAATTGTACGCTGTTTCTTCGTTTGCAGACTCAAGAAATTGACACCCTTATCGGGAAGGACAGGGAGACCTTTTACACCAGTGGTCTCACTTTAGGTTCAAAGAAATGTTCTGTGCTCAGAGACAGCCTTCAGAATGATGGTGACTGGACAATGGATATCAGGACAAAGAGCCAAGGAGGAGAGCCTACATACAATATCTCTGTGGGAAGAGCTGGAAAAGGTAGGGAACGATACATCATCTGGTGACCCCATCCAGTGGCAGATGTTCTCATCCATTTTCCATAATAATTTTTTAACATAATGATATTTTCTGCTGTGACCAAGACATGAGCATTAATTAGCTACAAAAGATGTGTCAAATTTAGAAACAAAGTAAAATACTTTTGAGATATCCCAGTCAGTACTATAGTAGGCAACAATGCTCATTTTGTTTGTAATTGATACTTAATAATAATATTAATACTATATATGTATTTAAATAGGATTAAATTTGTAATTGATACTTAATAATAATATATATTTTGTAATTAGGATTAAATTTGAAAGGATAATAACTGGTTACTAATAGCTGGGCTTGATTTAACCTCTTGTGTAAGCCAGGGTTTGCCAACTGGATACTGTTTGCCTTTGTGGTCCTCTGAAACAGCACTCATATTTCTCATAATTGTCAAGATTGTTATGTCTGCTTACAAACTGACTGATTTTCACCTATTTTTCTAAACATGCTTTCTCTTTCTATTGTTTTCTACTTTCTGTCACGCTCATTCTCTACACATTTCTGGGAATCCACACAAGCAAATCTGCATGCAAATGTTTTAACCATCTCCCTGTTCGCTGTTGCATGGATCCATGTATTAATGTCTTTTATAAGATTATTATACTCCCACAGCAATTTTCAAAAAAAGACCATTTAGTGTTGCATTATTTAGAAATGCACAAAACTGCAAGTATTATTTAGTTGTGTAGTTTAAGCCCTTGTTCCCATTTTTAATCTTTTTTATAACTTTCTATAATATATTGAATACAGCCCCCCCTAACCTTGTTCCACTAAATACATATTTAAAAAGAAAAAAAAAAATGCGATGAATTGCTCCAAGACGAGCACTCCTGCCACATTTGTCTATTTCCACTGGTGAAACAATATTGATTGTATTAATCCATTTAAAATAACTAATTTAATTGCTTTGTTCCTTTCCTAACTTTAGAGACAAACAAAATAGAAACAGACACTGAACAGTGACCACTGGTGCACACATCTTTGCATGATGCACTGTACGATCTCCGTGCACTGCACTTTTTCTCGGGCTGAGGGTTTTTAACTCTTCTACTTTTCTTAACTCTCGACCTTTCATTTCTTCTCTTTCAGTTTTGGTTCTTGTAATGGGCAAAGAAGGGGTCCATGGAGGTGGATTGAATAAGAAGGCTTACTCAATGGCAAAATACTTGAGGGATTCAGGATTTTAATGTTTTCAAGCTCAAACAGATTAAAGAAAAATGATGGACAAAAAAAGAAGAGAAAGAAATCTCACTGTAAACAGTTCTCTCGCAAGCAGTCAAATGTCTTGGAAACTTTTTAATAGCAATGAAGAGTGGTAAGATACTGTGTCACCTTTTTTCCACCCCTGTTCGTCCTGAAGGGGGGAGGACTCTTCAGTTTTATTCATTTCTCTTTTTTTCCTTGTGCTCCAGTTTTGGTTTTAATAATGGGAAAGGAGGGTACCCATGGTGGAACTCTTAACAAGAAAGCATTTGCAATGGCGACTCACCTGAGGAAGTGTGGATACTGAGCATCCTGCCACTCATTCATCATCACTTTTGCAGCTCGCTCGCCCGCAGCCACAATGCGTCAACTCCACTTCCAGCATTAGACAACATACATAGTAACTTCCAATGAAGTCTACTTCTTTTTTTTTTTTACTGTACATTTGCCATACCTTTTGTTCTCTCCCTTCCTCAGTACTGTACCACTCATATTTTGGGCATGGCATAAGATGGCATGTTTATTTTGCTATAAAATATGTAATAAAAGTGGTAACTTTACTAAGCAACTGACAGTTTTCCTGGGAAAAACATTGTTGCATTAACCCACCCCCCCAATGTTGGCTCCACCCCCTTTTAGCATGTGGGCATTTAAAATTGCATGCATTACCCCTCTTGATTCTTAGCATAGTATTTAAGCCAAAACATTCTTGCCAGCTGCCTCCAAGTCTTCATAGCATCTACTAAAGAAATGACAACATGGTCCCTGGTAAAAGTCCCATATTTGTCCACCAATTGTGAGGATTAGCCTCTCTGACCAACATCACCTACTGTATGCTTTTTGCTGTTGAACCTGAATGTGGTCTTAAAAGATGACAATGTGCTGTTAGGCTGTTTTTATTTTTTTCTCTTTCCGTCTGGAGTAAACCTGTAGAAGATCGGCATTTCTGAGACCTCAAGATCTTACCAATATACTTCCACTAGTTTCTGGATTCATAATGGACATTCCACCACTGACCATATGGACATTTGTCAATGAACTCCAGAGACATCACAGGGTTCACAGACTTTCACAAATTGTGCCACAGCAGCCGTTGGGTCCTTGGTCCGACAAAGCAGCAGCACACCTGACTTGGCTCCTATAACCAAGTGATCCAAGTCTCCAGACTGCTGATTGGTTAATCAGTGTGCCCTGGATTGGTTATGACCAAACTTGCAGCCTTGTGGCCCTTTGTGAAACAGTTTCCCATTTCCTTGCACTACATGTACGATATTCTGTAAAATCACTACACACGCACAGGGCTGACATTTCCCCAACCTCCTTTCTTGGACCAGTTGCCGGTACGAGGGTAATACCAACGTAAACCTTTTTTTTTTTTCTTGATGGATGATTGTTGACTGTAAATTATTGACAGCTTCAGATGACTGTAAAACACCTAATTGCTTCCTTAGACTTCATTTCATTATGACTTTTTTGCCACTTATTCAATTGTAGTAGGCATTAATACCATTAACCAATGAAACTGCAATGTCAATTTACTACAGTATGGATTTCTGTCTGTATACCCAGATCTTGTGCTTTAGTCTTCAAATGTGTTTCACAAATGTCAAAAAAGAGTATGGTACCTTCAAGTATATCAAAAAAAGAGGAAAAAAAATGTGTAAAAAAAAAAAAAAAAAAGTGTAGAAGTGGTGTCGGTTGGAAAAAGATCATTTGTAAGTTGTCTTGTGAAATCTGAGAATATCTGTTATCTGTGCCATAAAAATAGTTGATTTAATCTATTGCTACTACGAGTTGGAATTTTAGGATACCCCAACAAGAAGTAAGTTCAATTGGCACTTTTTGGCATCGGTCATCTCCAGACTTTCATGAAATATTCCAGAAGTAAACCTCAAAAATATTGTGCAAGTGTCTTTGCTTGCCCCTTTGAGATTCAAGTCATAATCTGCTCTTTGAAATGCCATGAATTAATGAGACATTGTGTTTATGGACAGATCAAATAAAAGAAATCCAACCAAAGGTTAAACAAGTGTGTCCTTCCTCTTGATTTTTTTTATATTGTAACTTGAGATTTTCAGAGTAATAAAATTGTTTTTCTATTCAAATTTTAAAGATTCTTTAATCTTTAGAGATTTTAAAGATAAATGGAGCCAGGACCAAATGGACTTGGGCCTATGCTGCTGATTACTGATAAGTTGCCTCAGAGTTAGAGTGATGCTTGAGACCCCATCATTTGATTTTGATTGATTTGAGAAAAAAAAAACCTGTGTCTTGAGGATGTATCTCATGTTTTAAAAAGTATCATAGGATCAAGCATATCTCTTGATTCTGTAAATATAACCAATAAGTCACCTAAGTACAGAGTGAACAGAAACTCAAATCTTAGAAATAAATGACATAAATTCACACATATATATGCTGTATATATATATATATAGATAGATAGATATATAAATATCTATATATATACACACACACAATTAAATGTGTATATGGTTTACTTTGAGTCTTTGACTATTTGACTATCTATAATTCATCTATATTAAAATATATTTTACTAGAAATGTGAAAAATATTCTTTATTTGTTGCGCTGCATCTTGCAAGACCCAATAGTGCAAGACCTAGTGGCGTGTATCTCTAATGATCTATTGGCAGCAGCTGCTGTGCACAGGTGTGAGCTTGATCCTAATAAGTGACCGATCTGCCTGTAGAACGTCAAGAGTTGTAGTCTGTAAGGAGTGAAGTCTTTATCTCTCACCTCTGCTCTGTGTTGTTTTTGGCCCTAATGGCGTATAATGAAGGCGGGGGTTCCAGAATTTTACTATGTTTAGGATTTTTTCTAGTCAGTTCTATTTCGTTCTGCAGCTGTAGAGCCCTGGCAGGCCTTAAAACATTGCATAAATTAAAGGAAAACTCAACACTGAGCAAAGGTCCAATTGTACGAAGTGGCCTATACTATGGGAAACTCTTTATTGGCCCAGAGAGTCATGAATCTGCTCAGCGCCATGGTATCAACACCCAGAGGAAACGGGATGATATTGACATGGACTATCAGAGCGACATGGGTAGGTGGTGTGCTAAGGTTTGCTTTCTCTGATTTGTTAAATTTGATGTGTATAAGGTTGGTTATAGTGAAACAATTTATGTATCGTATTTAAATATTACCGGAATTGGTATTTTATCTCCTTGAATATGTGAGTTTAATCTAGGTATTTGGTTTCTTTTGTTATTTGTATGTGTACAGTTGAGCTTAAAAGGGTATTAGAAATTAAGTAATAAAAGAAATAAAGATACTTTTGAGTTATTTTGGCTTATTTAGATAATATTCCTGGGGCATCTGGAGACTATTTAAGGTGCCAGGATGGTATGTTCCAAAAATGAATCTAGTAAAGAGGATTGAGGAAAAATCGCATTAAATTGGTACTGTCAAGTAACTCTGTTACTTACAGTTACACCTGTGATGATATTCACATAGGTCACAAGGACAACAGTAAGAAGATTGTTTACTATCATATGTCCCAGAACCCAGTTAGATTTTTTTTTTCTTGTCAGAGTAGGCTGTACTAAATGAGTAGCTCTTTGTATAAGCTAAAACACTAAACTAAGTGCCCTTGAAATAGCTCAGTTTTTAAAGGTTTGGCAGCCCCCTGATATAAGGACCTACAGATTCCCCTTCTAAATATATGAATTTTTGACTTGTTTTTTTGTTTTGCCAAGATAATAGTTATAATCTCTTGCTAAACTAAGTGTCTGTCTTAAAAATAAAATGAATCACATTTAAAAAGGTGAGTTGTTTTGGGAGGGTTTCTCAGTGAGCACTCACCCAGATTTACGTCAGCTGTTCTACAGAACAATATAAGTAGACTATTAGCATCAGTGTCTTTGTATTAGCAATGCCACTGGAATAAACTTTTTTAAATCATTCAGTAGTTCAAGTCAACTATGCTTTTCAAGGTTGGGCAGAATCCTGGCAACCCAAGGGAAACTCTGAAGAGGGAATGGTGCAAAAACAAGATGGTTCAGCAGTGGAGCGGCTGCTTCAGCTGGACCCACGGGTTGAATGTGCAGGAAACTTTATGAAACTTCAACTCAATGATGATGCTTCTTCTACTGGATCCCACTTCTTTGTGGACAGGGGTACGTTTTTGGTTTTCATTTTTAGTCTACTCATTTTAAAACTTTAAAGTGTATTGAAATACTGTAATAACTATAATCTCAGGAAATCATCTGTCTCCTCTACCTTTGTCTAACTTGCCACCAAGCTGTGGATACACGGCCACCTCCTCAAGGGGAGACTTTGTCTTAACTGCGCCTTATGATGGCTGTTTTGTTTCTCTTCAGGTGTGAAATTTCTGTAGTTTTTTTTTTTTAACTCTTGCATAAATATTTTGACTTTTTTTTTGCAAACTCTGTACTTTGTTGCATTCATTTTAGGAGGACTGCTATGTTCTTGCACTGCGTTGGTGTGGACTACCAGTAAAAATGTCATGCCCAATAATGAAACCATCTTCATCAATCCCACCCATGGTTTCCTGTCACTCAGAGGGCATGGTTGTAAAAACAGAATGGATGGTGCCTGTTGCTAAGATCCAAATAAAAAGTAAGTTTTGCTTTGGACTGTCTTAAGCTTTGAAGACAATATACTGCCCCCTGTAGATGAGAACTATAACCTAAACTGTATATCTAGACAAGAGGTGTCAAACTCTTATTGGTTCAGGGTTTGCACACAACCCAATTACAGCTATGCGATTGCGAACATAATTTATGAATAATATTTCCATGCTTTTTTTTTTTAGTACATTACAGCATTTAGAACAGTCTATTACACACTAGATATAAGATATGTACTTAATGTAATATATACTTAAAGAAATAATATTCTCATAGGATTATTCTTTTTTTTCAAACACATCAATCTGGCTGGATTTAACATCCTTATATGGTCCATAGTTTTGGCCTATGGACCATATGTTTGACACCCATGACCTAGCTCAGACTATGATCAGTTTTTAAAGCACAAGCTTCATCTAGTAAAGAGTTTTACCTTTTTCCCCATCCTTTTTGTGTACAGTAAATGGTCTCTGGGAGCCACTAATGCAGGTCTCGGCCAAATGTGGGTTTAGTGTAGTTGTCCATCCTCGAGGTGTAGTGATCACTGCTCGTTTTTTGCCATGTCTGGAAAAGAAGGTACAGTTTTAAATTTTTTTTTTTTCTTTACACTTGTTTTAACCATATTTTCACGTGATATGTTTAATCAACATTTTGGATTTCAGGATGACATGTACGTAATGGAACTGTTTGGAGAGGAGGAAATTAGGATATCCTGTCCTTCAATATCTGCAAGCGAACCCACAAAAGGTCCTTTGAAAGTTCCAGAAAGAAAACCAGAGATGCCTGACCATGAGACACAACATTTTATTCTGCCACAGATTCCCATCTATTCCCAAATTTCTCAACCATATTTACCAGTTAACCAGGGACAAGGTTTATCTCATACCCCAGCAGTGTCTCAGCAGAAACCAGAGCGGCCAAAGGGTATTGAGCCTCCACAGCCTTCATATTACTCCCAAACCCCCTATTTCTTTCACCCTATCCAAAACGCTAAACAAGAACCATCTACACACACACAAGTTTCTCCTCTAATTAGACCAACTAATGGCAAACCATCTTCAAATGTACCGCTGACCCTTCAAGGACACGTGCCACATTTCATAAATGCCTGGCTTTCCCAACCAGGAAAACTAACAGAAACCAAACCCGCAGCCCCTAAAGTGATACCAGGTGAAACAGGGAAACCTTTTCATCACCAACCTTTTTATAAGCCACAAAAATATGATTCTTTTCTACAGAGCCCTGAGCTGAAACCTACACCCACAGTAGCCCCAACTGAGGACCAAAGACAACATATTTACTCTTTTACCTATAAGCCTCAACAACCACAATCTGAACTTTACCCAAAGGAGCCAACCAGACAAATTGACCAGCCTTTCTACCCCTTTCCAATTCCTCTATGCCTCTTCCCAACAGACTTACCATCTACGCAGCAAATCCCTCTAGAAACCAAGGGTCAAGAAACACCATCAAGCCCTCCACTACATCTTCCTGATAAGCATTCTGGTCTAAAACTAATCACTGCACCACCTCCATCACAATTGGATACAGATGAAGGCCAGGTTCCCCAGTTTCCCTATTACTATTGTCCTCAGCCAAGCATGCCAGAAAGCCCTTCCCCACAACCACTGCAGCCTGATGCTACTAATGGCCAGAAACCATGGCACCCTTACTTTTTCTGTCCTCTGCCAAACATACCAGAGAGGCTTGACCCACAGAGACCAACACCTGGTGCCAATAAGGGACAAGTACCAGAGTATCCCCATTTTTACAAGCTGCCAAAGATACCTGAAAAAACAACTCCTGGCCCACAACTACCGAAGCCTGATGTCACTAAGGTACAGGTACCACAGTACCCCAATTTCTACACCCTGCCAAACATGCCTGAAAAATCTACTCCTGCTCCCCAACCTGCTGCCACTAAAGGCCAAGTACCCCAGTATGCCTATTTCTACTGCCCCCAGCCAAACATACCTGGAGGACAGGCACCACAACCACTGCAGCCTGAGGCCACTCAAGGCCAGGTCCCATATCACCCATACCTTTTTTGTCCTCAGCCAAGCATACCAGAGATTCCTGGCACACAACCACCAAAGCCTGATGCCACTAAGGAACAGGCACCGCAGTTCCCCTATTTCTACATTCCACCAAACATTCCTGAAAAACCCACTCCTGCTCCCCAACCTACTGTCACTAAAGGCCAAGTTCCACAGTATCCTTACTTGTACTGTCCCCAGCCAAACATACCAGGGGAACTGGCACCACAACCACTACAGCCTGATGCCACTCAAAGCCAGGTTCCATATCACCCATACTTCTTTTGTCCTCAGCCAAGCATGCCCGAGATTCCTGGTACACAACCACCAAACCATGATGCCACTAAGGGCCAGGTACCACAGTATCCCTATTTTTATCCTCTGTTGAACATACCTCAAACACCAGGTCCTGCCCCACAACCACCAAAGCCTGATACTGTTAAGAACCAGGTACAACACCCTCTCTATTACTTGCCTTCGCCAATACCTCAAAAACCAACTTCTGCCCCACGACCATCAAGGCCTGATGCTGCTAAGGAACAGGTACCACAGCATCCCTATTTCTACTCTCAGCCAACCATACCTGTAAAACCAGCTCCACCCCCACAAGTATCTAGGCCTACCACCACTAAGGAACAGGTACCACAGTATCCCTATTTCTACTCTGTGCCAAACATACCTGAAAAACCAACTGCTGCCCCACAACCACCACAACCTGACACCACTGAAGAACAGATACCACAGTACCCCTATTACTTCCCTATTCCAAACATACCTCAAAATCCAATTTTTCCCCCACGACCATCAAACCCTGATATTGCAAAAGAACCAGTACGTCAGTACCCTTATTTTTTCCCTCTGCCAAGCATACCTGAAAAACCTACTGCTGCTCCACAACAACCACAACCTGGTGCCTCTAAGGAACAGGTACCACAGTACCCCTATTTCTACCATCCACCAAACATACCTGAAAAACCAACTGCTGCTCC
Organism: Paraplagusia blochii; assembly: GCA_016785265.1. NCBI lineage: Eukaryota > Metazoa > Chordata > Actinopteri > Pleuronectiformes > Cynoglossidae > Paraplagusia > Paraplagusia blochii. Next base: position 109,717 of record JAFBJS010058863.1, read on the forward strand.
ACAACAACCACAACCTGGTGCCTCTAAGGAACAGGTACCACAGTACCCCTATTTCTACCATCCACCAAACATACCTGAAAAACCAACTGCTGCTCCACAACAACCAAAACCTGGTGCCTCTAAGGAACAGGTACCACAGTACCCCTATTTCTACCATCCACCAAACATACCTGAAAAACCAACTGCTACTCCACAACAACCACAACCTGGTGCCTCTAAGGAACAGGTACCACAGTACCCCTATTTCTACCTTCCACCAAACATACCTGAAAAACCAACTGCTGCTCCACAACAACCAAAACCTGGTGCCTCTAAGGAACAGGTACCACAGTACCCCTATTTCTACCCTCCACCAAACATACCTGAAAAACCAACTGCTGCTCCACAACAACCACAGCCTGGTGCCTCTAAGGAACAGGTACCACAGTACCACTATTTCTACCCTCCACCAAACATACCTGAAAAACCAACTCATGCCCCACAACTATCAAAGCCTGCTGCCACAGGCCAAGTTCTACAAGACCCACAAAAACCATTATTGGGCAACACAAAAATACCCCAGTTATACTGCCCACAGGAGTGTCCATCTGGCATTTCTTATTGCTGTGTACAAATTGCCTTCCACCAACATGTGCATCATTATATTCCAAGTGCGGTTGGCAGTGTTGATGCATCTGCAGTGCGTTCTTTTCCTTATTCTCTCTCTTCTGGCGCATATTTCACAGCTGCCCATCCAAAAGAACTTGCTGATGCAGCAATACCACAACCCCGTTCACCACAATCCCTTTCGCCTCAAAATGCAAAGCATTTTCATCAGCTGCCACTAGATGGTGACAGTGAAGCCCCTTCAAAAAGTGATTCCGGGCCATTTGACTATTCTGAACAGCCTGCAGGCCCTCGTTCCATAACAAATGTACAGTACAGATACTTACAACAAAGTGAGATGCCCCCTAATTCCCACCAAGGCCAAAGAAAGGATCATTACAATGCCTTTTCAAAACGAAAGCCCTCAGACCTTGGCCCAGGTAATGCAGCAATACATGGGCCATATTCCAACCCGGCTTTAGGGTATCAACTTTTGTCTAAGAAAATACAGCCGTCTGAAAATCAGGATCCCGATGCTGAAGGTGCCCTTGAACGTTTTAATGTTCCCTATTCTCTACTTCAGGGTGATCAAGCATCTGTAAATGTGTCCCAAAAACGTGTAAGTGACTCAAAGAATCCAATACAGAAGTCTGTCAAATCCAGTTCTGACTCAAAGGGTACTGGCAGAAATTCTGACAGTTCTAGTGAAGAAACACTGCATTTCAGACAACACTCTAATATACCAAATTCCTGGCTCACCAAGAGGCCTGGAAAAAAGCCAAGTCCTTTATCTACTGATGGAAAAAATAAACCAACACCCAGTGGTCGGTCTTCTACAGAATATTCTGAACATTCGCTTAATGACCAGTCTCAGAATCCTATTAATTTAAAGTTGACGCTTATTAAATCCCTGGAGGATAACTGGAGTCCCACTTCATCTGAAGTGTTCAACCAAAGAAAAGGAAAAGGATTTCAATGACAGAATGGTAGGCAAGCATTTATTTTATTTTATTTTTTTTAACTAACTAAACATAACCTTGCCTTTTGGATTAATGTGCTTCTCCTTATGCAGGGAGACTATGTGCTCAACAGGAGGTGGACAGTGAAAACATGATGGCTATAATATATTAATAAACAAGGTTAAACATACTTCTGTGATTAATTCTTGGTAAGGCTACATTTTTGTGTTTGAGAAATGTTTCTTTAGGCAGGAGGTTTATACTGTTTTTATTGACATAATACCTGTATCCGCTTCAGCTGCCACAAAAGGTGCAATGAACCTGTTTTTTACTGGGATTCTTTGTCTTACCGTGAACTGAAGAGTGAACATTGACCCATGTATGTAAATATTAGATTTACCCATTCATTTCTTCATTTAGTACACTTTGACCTTAATGGTAATATGTGACTTAAATTCACTATACAAGTGTGTTGCCAGCAATCTTTGCCATGTTTGATTCACACTGTAAATATGCATAGTCCTCAACACCTACTTAGACTTTAAGATTTTTTTTTAATCACTTAAGTAACATGTTCAGCACAGCACTTCATAACGGTGAGACACTCGTACAGAAAGTGGAGCTACACAATCCCTCATCACTTTGGTTTCATAGCGTAGCTGGTATCATGCCTGCTTAGATGTACGACTTATACACAGAAAATAACGTTCACCCACTGAGGTGCAACATATTTGACACGTTTTGCTACTGCATATCTCCAACACAACTATTTTCTGTGTGCAATTTTAACTTTTTTAAGAATATACAGGCCATATAACACAAGATGAGAGGTAACCTACATAGGGATAATTATTTGAGATCACATGTGATTTGCTACTAATGTAAGAGCTATGGATGTTACCCCTGTTTGTTACAAGGGTCTATGTTTTCAAGCTATTAGTTTAAATTGAACGTATATTACCCTAGGTTAGCAGAGGCCATTTGTTTGAAGGGGGCAAATGGCACCCAATAAAATGTCAAGTGAGCTTGATCAAGAAAGATGCAAATTAGTAAAATCTTTACAACAATAATTCAAATATGGTTTTATAAAAAAAATACCTGAATACCTGTACTAAACTGTTAAATCAAGTGGAACAGATTGAAATCTGTAATCTGGATTTGGCCTGTGTTTTGTGTGTTTTACACCCCTGAGTTAAATGCAAGGAACGTTACACATTATACACACCTTTTTGTTAACCTCTAATCATACAACTGAAGTCATCGTGGCCAACTTGTTCTTATACAGTATGTAAAACTTCTCCACTAGGTGTTGCCAAATGATCCTGACTGCTGTTTTCCCCAAATCCTTTGTCCTAAGTATTAAAGTTGCTTTATGTATAATTAACTACAGTAACCTCAGTTGCAAATCTAGACTTGAGTACTTTTTAATCATTTTCATTTTAGGAAACATTGGATTTGATCCATGTTGATTCTACAAATCTTGGATAATTGCACATATTTACTATGGTTGCGCTAGGGTGGAAGTCACTGGGTTTGTGGCAGAGTCACTGGCAAAAAGTGACATAATCATGAACACTGAGTTTTGAATTCACCCTTCAATTCAACCAGAGTATAATAAGCATAACGTATCAAGATGTTTTCCATGTGTTTTTAGCAGATCCTGTTGACAGCCTTGCATACCTCAAAATTCCTAAAAGAACAGTGTACAAATATATATTTTTGCTGTATTTTGTTTGTGTGCAGTTTATTGAGTATGAAATACAGAAAAACAGTTCCTAAATATTTCAAGACAGATTGACAGATTTAGCACCGGCAGAACTGATGGGACACGTTCAGTCAAAGTATCTGATCATTCCTGGACATCGTGGTATGAATAAGGCAGGACCTGTTTCAGCTATATGGGATATTACAAGTGGCTCGGCGTCGTTGGAGACGTCTCTCTTGAACACAACCACAGGCACCTCCCTACTGGTGGAGGAGTCCGCGGCGGAATCGTCAGGTTGAACTGGAGCGGTGACACCCGATGCAGCGTCAGCAACCCCTGCAGGAGCTGCGTGTACAACTTCAGCTGATTCTGGCGACTCTGCGGACAGGTGGCCACTCATATGAGGGTTGTGGAAAGAGGTCAGTTTGTGATGGCCCAGCCCTTGCCTGCGCGTTCCTGTAGGTACATGCAGCACTGGTGGCTTCAAAGGTGCTACAGTCGCGGTGCCATTGGCATCCACAACAGGCATCTGGAAAATCATAGCTGAGTGTCAACTTTTTTGAAGATTGTGGGTGAAAAAAAATACAAAGAAATTGTGTCTTACCATTTGAATGGGGAACATTTTGCATTGCACTGAGTGGGAGGTCTTTACGCCTTTAGCAGTGCAGATACCACGTACCTTTGCAGAGAAAGAAAAAAAAAAACCCTAGCATCAGTCAGTAGTAAAAAGTAGTAAAGACGGTACAAAAACCCGAGTTAAACTTGAGAAAAAAAATGAATGAACATTTAGGGGGAAACAGATTAAAAAGTTGTACTTACGGCCAAGGGGTCAACGAGTGGCACGCAATTACCAGCAGTGCAGTTGGCCTCATTAATGACGTACTCTGCCAGAAACATTGGCCCACCAGACACAAGCTGAAACAAAGCATTTCCAGATAATTCATCTCCTTCTATACCCCATATTTTCTTATCATATACACTTAATGTTCCTCCAAACCGACCTGTGTGGACATCCTTCCAACCTCCAGAATGGTGTACGATGTATTCACTGAATTGTTATTAAAGGTTTCCAGGGTTGTGTGCACAAAGTCCAAGGCTGCGGTATGATTCAGAGGGAGAAGGCTTTGACAGCCCAAGCACAGGTCCTCTGTGGATTCTACAATTGAGTGGAGGATGGAGGACACGTATAGATGTTATGATGGACAGATCTCTGCTGGCCTGATCTCTGTTCATACAGATGATGTGTGCTATCAGACATTTATACCATCTGTTTTACACTTGAATGCGGTGACACTAAGAGCTCCGGCAGCTTTGTTCAGCACCACTTCACAATCTCCTTCCACTGCCTAATCAAATTAAACAATAGTTAGATTTGGTCTGACATATATACAGTATATATATATATAAAACCTTCAATGTGTTTTCATCACCGTCAAAATTTTGGGTCTGACTGTGCAGTTGGCCAGAGGTGTAGGGTCCAGCACGTGACAGTCGGTCTCGAGCAGGTCGACTTCTAAGACATATGTTTCCTCACCATTAAGCTGCAGAGAAATCCAGAAAGAAATGGTTAAATAAATATACTATCACATTAAAATATATGTGTATTTGGAATGACTCAGACTCAAAAATGTAATTAATTTTCTCCATGACTATGAGGTGTAGGATTAACTAGTATCCAAGCATAAACTGGGTCTGAGGTGGTTGCACATAGATGTTATTACTACACTTTACCCATATTCTGATTTAACTAAAGTACACTGAGCCTTAGCTGAAAAGGAATTTTGATCTTTTTTGTGTAATATTGAACAGATGGAACTTACCCCGGGGTAAACCTTGATATCCTCAATCCTGTTCAGTTCGTACTTGTAGCCATGGGCGTGCTGACCATTCAGGTAATCTCTGGCCGCAAAAGCAGCTTCCTCTGCCTCAGGGGAGTCGCAGATAGGCTGCCTAAAGTTAACCTGTGCCAGTGCCCCTGCCAGCAGTACCAGAAGCGCAGCGATGCCCAGAGTCTTCATTTTTTGAAGGATGCAGAGTTTCAGAGCTCAGGAGGGCAAGGGGGAAAAGTAAAAAGTAATGCAGCCTGTGGTGTATATATCCCTATCCTGTACTTTAAACAGGAAAACAGAGCCAAGTTAAACAGAGTCATCATCCCTCCTGTGTCCTGTGGGTTGTACACTTTTGTCGGACCCATGCCAAAACAAATGCAAGTTGACCATGTTGAGCATTTGACAAAATTAAGTACGAAATTTTTTTTTTTTTTTTTTGTTTTTGCACAGGTGGATTTTGACAAAAACTCTCCTAAAACAAAATTACTTGATCTCATTTGTTGCTGCTTTCATTAAACAAAATACAGTTAGATCTTTGATTGAAAAGCAACAATATTGAGCAACCACCTGCCAATGTCCTCATGGGTCGCAGGGCCTCATTGACAGTGGGGAGCCAGAATCTTGCTCAATTCTGTTTGCCAATGGGGTGGACTGAGGTTGAGGGGAAGTTGAAAGACACATCGCTGTCCTCTACATATTTGCACTTTATTGCACTGTCTGGACCACACACACACAAGTGTCGCTCCAGGTCACAACATGGAAACAATCAGAGCTCTTCTCAGACTGATGTTAGTAACAAGTATCAAGTGGTGGATTTTAAGGAAAGAGGGTGAAGTTGTGAAGACCTCGGAAAGGAAGTGAGGGCAGTACTGGAGGTGAGGTGAAGAATAGAGTACAGGCAGGATGGAACTGGATAAAGTTTCAGAAGAGATTTGTGATAGAAGAGTGTCAGCTAAGGTGAAGGGAAAGCCTTATAGGACAGCTGAGAGACCGTCATGATGCATGGATTAGAGACACTAGGAATAGGTAGAAGACAGGAGGCAGAGCTGGTGGTGGAGGAGTTAAAGATGCTGAGATTCCCTTTAGGAGAGACAAGGATCAGGAATGAGGTCTTAGAAGGACAACACAGACAGGAAGGTTTGGAGAAAAAAAAAGCTAGAGAAGCCAGATTGAGATGGTTTGGACATGTTCAGAGGAGGGACAGTGGATACATTGGCAGAAGAATGATCCTAGAAATGGAGCTACCAGGTAGGAGACAAAGAAGAAAGGCCAAAGAGGAGATTGACAGTTGCAGTGAGGGAGGACATGGAGGTAGTTGGAAATAGAGTTAAGGATACATAGGATAGGGTGAGATGGAAAATGTCGCTGTGGCAACCCCTGAAAAAGGGACAAGGTGAAGGAAGAAAAAGGCAGACAGGCAAACAGACAGACAGGCAGGCAAGAAGGGAGAGAGAGATGGACAGGTGGACAGAAAGCCGAGAACTTGTCCAGTGGATTTACATTCTTCACTCACTGATCTATACAACCCAACAAGGTGCACCTTTACTTTCATGCAGTTCTCCTGCCGTGACATGAGGCCAGAGGACTGCGAGCCTCACAGTGCAGCTCTGTGCGCAGTGGTTTTCTGACCACTTAACACCAGAATACATAACACACACACAGTTGTTGATCATTAAAAATAAACACTGCACATTATATACACCAGGTGAAATCATCAGATTCATTTCATATAGTAAAAATGAATTTTAATAACTACATAAAGAGGGATGGAAAAAGGTATTTCTGCATACACTGGTGGTTCTCTCTATGCCAGCACAGAATAAAAAAAAAGGGGGCTCATCAAAGTATTTGTATGGTAAGCAGCACTTTTTCAACAATTCCCCAAATCGTAAAGTTAAAGAACTTTAACACTTTATAAATTAAAAAAAAAACCATGTATTTTATTTAAAATGTTTTTTGCAATGACGTCATATGATGCTGCGCCTCACCTACGTCCCCTGACTGCACGTCATCGATTGACAAACAGAAAAGTAGGTTTGATTAATATTTATTTGTCGAATATTATATATTTATTATATATTTCTGTCACTATTTTTTAAAAAAAAATTTCTTATAATTAGTACATCGTTTTGTGGTGGACTCACAATTAATGGCGTCGTCCATATGAGACACCCTCAGCGTTGTGGACGACGTTCGAACGTCAGAGATGAAGCGGATTTTAATATAACGATGGCAACTTGTCTTCTTCGTGTGTCGCGCATCTAGTCACTGAGGTGAGACGATGTTTTCATTTGCTTTTCTCTGCGTGAGAGTTCAACTTATTGCCGCGTGTTGCGTTCAATTGACTCACGAATCAAAAACACTGAATCGAGCCAATAAACAAGTGTGCACAACTTCGAAGAAAAAAAAGCCGTGCAGATCTTGTCAGGTTGCAGACAGGTTGATCACGTCCACGTGAACGACCTGTCCGCAACCTGTCAACAATGTCAAAGTGTAATGTGACTCATTTTAAATGGGATTTTCACATAAATGAGTCATTTATGTATTTTTTTTTATGTGAAAATCTGTGTAATCACTCAGTGTCTTTCTTTTAATAGGCATATGAAGTTCTATGAGGTCGCTGCCCAAATTGGTGAAGGATCCAAACCCCCAAAACACCAATTTTTCTTTCAAAGGCAGACGACAACGGGAAATCCAGATCCAGTTTTACTCCGTTTGAGCATTCAGACCTACCATCCATACCCCTACATGCGGACCAACAAACGGTACTAAATGGACAGCTCAAAGAACCATCACAGAAAAGATAGAAGTCACAAGGGGAAGATTCCCTCAGACACACGACTTTACAGAAGGGTGCAGAGACGCCTACAGTTTAAATGGAAGCTATGGATGTGGAGGAAGAAAAAAATAAAGTGTGGTTTTATGATGTTTAGAAGAGAAGCGAGAAAACACGTGGCTGGATCTGATCCTTCCCGAGACCCAGAGACACAAAACAGGAAGCTTCCAATGAATACTGTAAATGTGAATGTTGAAAACACAGCTCAAAAACAACAGAGTTCTACAAAGACTACAGGAAATATGGTCGAAATTCCTCAAAGAAGTACCCGTGGTCCTGGTGTTGCGGAGACAATAAAGGAGACTGAGAATTGTCCATCAGAACAACACACTTTTGAAAGTCAAGATAGACAGGACGAGTCTCCGGAGTCCGATGTCTGCCTTCAGGCACTGACTGAGGAAATCCATGGTACATGCTCATATTTGTTGTGTCTGTCTTTTTTATTTCCTTTGTCGTATTTGATCCAAAAATTAAGATAATAAAATATTTTTTATCTTCACGCAGATTTCATCGACAACTTCCTCAAAAAATATGGAAGTTTCATTCCGTTTCAGAAGAGTGACGTATTCCAACACCTGAAAACAAAGTTTAACAAAGATTTGAGTGACAGGTAAATCAAACAAGTGGACACATTTACTGACAGCAAATCTTTCCTTCTTTAGCATTTTAAATCTCAAAGTATAAAACTCTTAAAAGATTATAGATTGAGATGAATAAAACCGTGATTACAGTTTTTCCCAAATATCTGACCATAATTTCAATTTGTGTTCTCATGCTTTATACTCTTCATACTTTCTTATACTTTGGATCATTTTTTTATTCCTATTTATTTCCAGAAGATTTTTTTTTAACCACTGCTTTTCCAGATTCATCCATGGTCATTTTATACGGTTGTGTTCTTGATTCCTTAGGACCGATCCGATCTTTTCAGAAGTAAACAGGTACAGAGACGAGGTTGCCCAGAATCTTCCCCGATCTTTCAGTGTGATCTACAAAAAACACACTCTCAGTTTGGGTGATTTATTCACCCTGGCAGATCAGAACTGGATCAATGATCAGGTTTTATTCAAACAAGAATTTTTTTTTTTTTTTTACATTTGGCCTCAGAGCTTCAAATGTGACTAAATATTTCTGTTCCCACCCTAAGATCATCAACATGTATGGAGTGTTGTTAATGGAATTTGCAGAGCACAAGGTAAAGTTGACATCGGGTAGAAATTACTCTAAGATCCTATGAAATGGTTAAGTTTTCTTAGGCAAGTGGACATAAAGTCCAGTACTTAATGTACTTTATTCCCAGTTGCCTGGACAAACAAAACTCCTTAATCTTGACCACGTCATCTGGATGATGGAGAATCTTTATCAAAATCTTTGAAAAAAATTTTTGTTTATTCTTCCTTAAGTCTATACTACGGAGAAATTTCAAGAACACGTTGACAACCAACTGTGGACCAGTAAGAACTGTCTCTTTCTGAATTTCCAGGTCCATTTTCTCAACAGCTTCTTCTACTCACAGCTCCTAATGAAAGGATACGATGGTGTTAAGAGATGGACTAAAGAGGTCAGTTAGAGGATTTTTTTTTAATTTAAGTTTTCTTTTCTAAATAGAAATTGATTTCTGTGTTGTCATTATGTCCCTCTTTTCTAAAAAAAAAAAAAAAAAAAAAAAAAAAAAAAAAAAGAAAATGTCTAATTAGATGTATTGCGACCTTTGTATTGATTAGTGGAGTCCAGCTGCATGACCATCTGACCCTTGGCACAACACATCAGCGCATAAAGCGTTTTGCAGTCTGTTTCCTTCTAGTTCTGACTGGTTTAATGTTGACGATTGGCTAAAGTAAACACTAAAATCACAAAGACCTGTTGATTTAATGTGAGTATTTTTACTCAACCTTTCTTCTTCAGGTAGATTTGTTCTCCAAAACCCTGCTGTTGGTGCCGATCCACCTCTGTGTTCACTGGTGTCTGGTGACTGCTGACTTTACCACGAAAAAGATCTACCTCTATGACTCTCAAGGACATGCTTTTCAGCAAATCGCAAGGGTAATGAACTACTCCTAAGCTCTGGTCCCCCTTTGGGAGAGCAGAGAACTAAATATGTTGTTTTCTTATATAGAATATTCAAATATACTTGGTGAAAGAAGCACAGGAGAAGCAGAAAGGTGCTTTCACAGACGGTTGGACTCTGTGGTTGGTTGAGGTATAAAACGATTATCGTTTGTCCTGAAATGACATGTGCAAAGAGGCCTGCGACAGTCCTGCAAGGGCAAACACACTTACAGTTGTTTTTGTCACCCCCTGCTGTTCGTCACAGAAACTCCCTCAACAGACCAATGTAAACGACTGCGGGCCTTTTGTCCTGGAGGTAACACAGTTGGATTTTTGACAAATGTTTTAAGTCTTCATTAAAGAGTCATTTGTCTTTCTTTTCTTTTATCATCAGTACTGTCGCTGCCTTGCTCTGGAAAAACCTTTGCGGTTCTCTCAGAAGGACATACCAGAGATCCGGAGGAGAATCTACAAAGAGCTGTGTGACTGTAAACTTCACAAAGAAGAGTGAAAATGGTTCAAATTTGAAACAATTTCTATCCGTTGTTTTGCACTATTCATGACTATAAAAAAAAACAAAAACACAACAACAGTGTTTGTCGGTTGGCTTTGTGTGGTGTTTGAATGTGAACTTCACGAAGAAGAGTGATAATGGTCAAGTTGATACGAGGTTATCAATCAATCAATCATTATGATCTTAAATTCCCTGTTTGGGTTTATTTACAAACAACTTCACATTTGAAACTTCTTCTATCCGTTGTTTTGTATTATTGAAAACTATAAAAAACACAACAAGTGTTTGTAAGTTGACTTTGTGTGGCCTTTGCATATTACAAACATATTATCTAACATATTAACCAATCTGATGTCAAGCATATAGTGGCTGTATGTTCTGTTTGTATATACAGTATGTATGTATATATATATTATACAAAAATGACAGAACAAGTATAGGGTGATACTAACAAAAGTACACAATGGTAAAACAACACCCACCATAAGTGGCTTCAAAGTTCTTCATTTATGCCAATAAATATTATCAACAAAAGGTCTTGCCTGTGTGGTGTTTATCTATCTATCTATCTATCTATCTATCTATCTATCTATCTATCCATCCATCCATCCATCCATCCATCCATCCATCCATCCATCCATCCATCCATCCATCCATCCATCCATCCATCCATCCATCCATCCCTATACAGTATATCTGTCTGTTAGTATTTTGTATTTCACTTTTAATAATTTACAATGAAATTACTACATTGGTGATAAGTTGTAAACATGCTCTAAACCAGGTGTTTCCAAAATTCAGTCCGGAGACTT
>JAFBJS010058864.1:0-54620 GCA_016785265.1 Paraplagusia blochii
AGGAGAGGGTGGAAGGGCCGGGAGGTGAACCAGACAGTAAGTGAGCTTTTCTAGGTAACAGCAGCAGCCCTGGACTTATTTCATTGAACTGTATGCTGTCAGTCAGCAAGTGGCATCTGAGCAGACGGGGGGACAGGTGGGGGGGTGGAGAGGCAGAATGTCACAGCGAACAGGAAACAAACCAGAGTGAGGACAGGAAGTGGGCTAGTGAGGTGACATGGACCGAACCAAGGATTTCCATACAGGAAACGTGGATCGATATGTGGATAAGAAAACTGTTTTCTCAAGTTTAATATTGAGCGATGTGATTTTAACAGTTATTTGGGAATAAATCTCTGTCCCAGTTGTTTAAATCGATGAAAATTTAGTTGAAGAGGATGAAAATAAAGTTAAGTAAAGACAGAAATAATTAAAGTTATTATTATTTATTGAATTGAGCTGCCAGGTTGTCGCTGAAGTGGGCTCACAGGAAGGATCACATTATGGAGCAGTGTGGTTTGGGTGGCACCATATTATACAATATACAATATTCATTCATTCATCGTCCTCTGCTGGGTCACTGGGACAGTTGGCACCACCCGAATCACATTGCACCATATTGTGAGCCTTCCTGTGGGTGGTGAGCCCACAAGAAGTCATGTGGGTCGGGACGGTGCTATGATCAGAGCAACTCAGTGGCAACCTGGCAGCTGGTGGATTCGAACCCAATTCTGTCTGCCTCCTTAACCACTAGGCCACCACTGCTGTACGTACAATATTATATTTTATATTATTATACATGATATAGCTGCATAACTGTATCCACAGTACATTTATTAAATGTCCTGTAGTTATATTAGCATCATAGTATCTTGTGTTTATACTATAACTGGATGCACATTGTCTATGGCTTTACTGTATATAAGGTTTTGTCTCTATTTACCTGTTTTCTTCCTTGTTTGTCTTTGTGTCTTACAAAGAAAGGACATTGACTAAATCTTTAAGGAAAAACATCATAATTCCTGGGACCATTGTTATTTATATTATAATATATATGTAGCATGTAAAGAGACAAAGAACAATAAAGATTTAATGTAGTTTTGCTCGCATTCTGAATGTGGGACAGGGATCCATCAAAAGATGATTCAGATTCTGTCCCACTCTCACCTCCTTCACGTTTATTGACAACCATCTTTACTCTGACCACGCTCTGCTTAGTAAGTAGCACACAAGCCTCAGCCATGTATGCATAAACTATTCCTGAACCAATGCAAATTTGCCGGCGAGTGAAAAACAGCAGCACGAGCCCCAGAACCTGGCTGTTTTATTTACAGTGGAGCAGTATCGTCCAGTGGAGTCTCAGGGGAGGAATGTGGAAAATAAACATCATTACACCCTTTATAAATAATGGGGACGGGAGAAAATGGGCTGAACGGCACGTTGTTGATGCATGTACGGCCAGGTTTTTGTTAAAGTCGTACTGCAGAGAGGAAGCTGCGATGAAAAGATGACACAAATGACGCTTGGAAAAGGAAAAAAAAAAAATTGAAGTGAAGGAAAATGTGTGATTAGAAAAAAAAAAAATGTGGATGAGAGTGGTGAGGGGGAATTGTGCACACAGAGGTGTGAGGAGCTTGTGAGGAACTATAAGGATAGAGTGAGTAGGATGCGTAAGTGGTGCTGGGAAATGGTAAGAATGAGGGGTAAAGAGCAAAATGGGTTGCTGGCAATGTCAATGAGTGCGCGGCGGGTGAGGCTTGGCTATAAAAGTGGAGACAAAAGAGTGAGTGAGAGAGAAAGAGCCAAGACAGACAAGGATGGAGAGGGACAGACAGGGAAACAAGTGGGAGGAGTGTGGGCTCTGACCCTTACTGGCCCCATCAGGCCCTCGCAGGACGGTGCACTCCTCGATCTGGCCGAAGGTCTCGAAGAGCCGCCGGACGTCATCCTCGCTCTGCTGCTTTCCCAGCATTCCCACGAACAGCTTCCTGTCCTCTGGATGGTGAGGATGGAGGGGGGGAGGCGGAGGGGCGGTGGTGGGAGAGAGGAGAGAAGAGACAAATGCTACAGCTGCTGGCACCATTCTGCTGAACTGAGAGCAACTCGTGCAAGTCAACACCTTCCCTCCCCCTCCCCTCCCTCCTCCCCCTTTCATCAGCAGTTTGCTGTGTTAAAAACCTGCTGCTGCTGTCGCTGTTATTGTAGATCTGAGTTTTGTGTGTCGTGCCACTCCTCGCAGACGGGAGGTTGTGATGTATTCAGAGATGTTTTGGAGCCGAGGCTTTTAAATATGCCAGGTTGATGCATGCTGCAGATGCTATTTCTTCAGCGCAGTCGTTTTCAGGTCCAGGTGGGGAAGTGAACAGGAGCCTTTTGCCCCGGATGACAAACGCCTTAATTGTTTGTTTGCTTGCTTGTGTCTCTAAGATGAGAGAGAAACATGCAGCCCGAACATGGTGTTACATTTTCTCAGCAACAACAGGCGAGAGTAAACTCTGTGTCAGCCGTGTTTACTGCCGGGCAAAGAGTAATATCCCACTGAGTTTTAAAGGTCTCCCTTTTATAACTTCAGCACACACTGTCTAAAGGTAAAGTTGAGAAAAGCAGCACCGGCTTGTGTTCGCTCTGTCACTGTGTACTCTGTTCTATTCTGGAACATTTTCATATAAATACATCTTGTCGGGGGAAGTTCAAGGCTACAAAGCTTTATTGATAAGGAGCAAAGTCAGGATTGGGATTTATCAAATCTGTGCATCTGGTGACATTTACAAGTTTTCCTGTAAAATTGAATCCTTTCTGTTCACACGTTTGTGACCAGGCTTAGGTTCCTCAACCTACAAAACTGACATTATACTCTCTGACTCAATGCCTGTATCATCCATAACAACTGGACTTCTTCTTAAGAGTTGAAAGATGTTTCATTCCTCAACTGAGGAACCTCATCAGTTTCTGGTTGATGTCAGAGGGAACTCTACTCCTCTGGACCACTACCTTCACCCCTGGACCAAGAGTTGTTTTGGTCTCCTCACCTCTTTAGACAAAAACTGCATTAACTGATGTTAATGAGCAGTTTTCTTGTCACATGTCCAGATGTGAATGGGAGTCGTTGGATTGGATTTCAAGGCAGAGTGGTCTAATTTTTTGGATATCATGACCTGGATGAACGAGAATCTTCACAGATCCATACCTTAACCTCTAGTATCTTTAAATATGATAACATTTTTATTTTTATATATATATAAAGGATCTCAGGATCTACTAAAGGAAAGGAAAGCAAACTCCTTGTCATTTCGATCCACACAATGAAATGTGACCTCTGTATTTAACCCATCACCAAAGTGAACAGTGTTCAGCTTTGAACGCCCGGGGAGCTGTGAGTGCAGAGGGTGCCTTGCTCAGTGGCCTAGCCAACCCTAGTCCGCTTCTTTAACCACTAGGACAGAAACTGACCCACTAGGACTCCCTTAGAGATTCGTTGGGCAGCCCTGCTGTGGTGAGTAACCGTAGGCTAGTCTATTGAAGGTAAAAGTCAGTGCAAAAACAGAAAGAATTTTAAGTAGTTGTACTCTGAGCATTGAATGATGTCATTTTCTCATGTCATTTTTTTGACTTATCATAATAATATTTTTTAATTGTAATGTAAATGGTATAATTGTCAAAAATTGATGATCTAAAAAAATCACTCTCACCATAAAAGTATCTTAGAACTTTTTTTCCCAAAAGAAAATAAATGTTTTTTAAGGGGAGAGGTGTTAGGATGAAGGAAAAGTGAAGAACAACCCTACATATACAAGACTATATTGAATGACTTCAAATTACATATGCCAAAGTGAGTCCCGTTTTTTTTGCTGATCAATATTTCCTGGTCATGAGTGCATTTTCGAGTCAATATTTAACTGGAGTGAGATTTGCGGAGTCTTTTCTCATTAAGTTTGAAGGGCAGCTCCATTTTACACCAATATCTTTACTGTCGCCTTAGCTCCACAGGGGGGCACTCTGGCTCAGACGTAGAGGCTCAATATCCCTAAATTTGGTCAGAGTCAGAAGGCTGGATTTCCTCACTGCTCCTAAATCATCCTGGTCCACCAGCAGCAGATGCAGGAGTGATCTCCTCTTACATCTTTTACATTATGCATCTCCTATTCTGCACTGTTGGTGGAATGAAATGTCTGCTCACAAGACCCCATCGCTAGAACTGATGGAACGTGGCAGGAAGAGGAAGAGCAGATATTGGAAATGACACTGTTGATCTTCAGTGTGAGTCATTTGACTGGTCGGAAAGAAGTTGAGGAACGGTGAGGACTGGAAGGACGAGCGTCACCTGGGCCTCGACAGATGTGACGCCTCCTGTACCTGCCAGGCCCCATTAGACGCAGCTGCTCTAAAAATAAAGCACCGGGGAAACCTTTTTTTTTTTTTCTTTTTTTCTTTGCTGTAGGGATGTTAGATCCTGTTCCACTCCTGTAAAGATCAAATGAGACACGTGGCTCCTACTTGCTTGGCTACATAAATGAGCACCTGCATAATCAATAAGGCCACAGTGCCTGGTCTCTGCTGCTGGGCCTGTAGCAGTGTCAGTTCATTTCCTGTTGTCACACCTCACCCAGCAGGATTTCCCAGCAGCTGAGCCCAGTGTAACTGCTCATTACAGTTCCCTTTCCTTTGGAGCTCCAGGGTTGAAAGTGAGTGACAACCCCGAGGAGATCGCTACGGAGTCGGGCCACTTTCGGTGCACCGTCGACTGGGATTTATAGAAGGCTGACAGGAGGACAGACATCAAGCGTGATATTCGACATCACTGGATCAGTTATGTAGAAGTAAAGTCAGCCCTGAACAGGTGTTGGAAAAAAAAAAAATGAGCCTGACCCTTGTGCGTGGCACCAACGATCCATATAGAACACACGACTGCCACCGCGGCGCTCTCTGTCTGCTTGTTCCTTTAACCGAGAAGTCGACGCTACTTCCTAAATGTGCACATAGATGTTTTACGGGTCTCCTCCAGTGTGTGTTAATGTTTTGGGACAAAAGTACTCGTCTTGGTCCTGGCCCGAGGAGATCTAATGGCGGCTTTACAAGGCTAATTAACAAGCCATGAGCGAGGTAATGAACTTTCCAAATGTGCTGGCAAACGCAAAAATAAATTACACCCCAGTGAAGGAATTAAAGGAAGTGTGAGTGTACTTCTGAGCCTTCCTATGGGAGAGACAGAGTGAGAAAATGAATTTGGAGCTGCTATCTTTTCATTGCCTGACCTATGAGTGTCTCAGTCGGCCAACTGCAAGCCCCGGCCAGAGTATAGATTGCTATTAATTAGTCCACTTTGCACCTGTCTCCAAAGTAGCACTTATTGGATTTTGCATGTTCCCTCTCATCTCCTATGGCCACTTGCTGGCTTTAAATTGTCATTTATGAATATTAAAAATATCTTGTAATCCACCCTCTGAACAAGATAACTTCAGAGCTGCACAATAAACCAGAGGATGTAGGAGAAATTCACTCTCTAATTCATTCTTGGCAGTAGGAGAGGTTCTGCAGAAATGTAGAAAACAATAGTTGAACAGACTTTGTCATTTAATCAAAATAACTTTGACGTTTTCACTGTCCCGACCAGCTGCACATCACGGTTAGTTATACTTGTGATTTGAAGCAGTAAAAACCATCGCTCTGTGAATTTAATGCTACCATTACTCTACCATCGGAAACAGGTGACTTGTATACTGTAGTATGGTTTACTATCTTTTCAACACAACAGAATACTAAAGCCTGTGAGGAAAATAAGGCCAGACACACGTTGGATTATTTTTCCATGGTTTTCTATAATAGTAATAAGTAGTAAGAAGTGGACTAATCTGTTCTTCTATAATAATTAAAGATAAAGATGTTGTTGTTCATCTCATGTTGGAAAATTTTGCCTCTGCATTTAAGACAGCGCACTGGGAGCAGTGTGTGGGGACGATGCCTTGCTCAGGGCACCTCAGCGGTCGGGGGATTTGAACAGGGGGTCTTGCAGACTCAAGTCTGTTCCTTAACCACTAGGCCACCAACTGCCCCAGTTGAAATACAACCCCAAAACAGTCTGTAAAATAACTTGAAACTGACAAAATAAGCAATAAATAAAAATGAAACTGGGATGGACAAAAATGATGGTACCCCTAAAACGATTCTAACCACCCAGTCTCTCTGTTTTTAGGGTGAAAAGTAATTTCTATGCTGTATGGTATCCTGGTCCATACCACACTGGACATGGACCACAAAAGCTAAGGGAATAATTGTCCCCACAGATAATTTGGACACGTTTTCCAAAGGTAAAGGATAAAGGACCTTCTGTAATGAGCTCAATGTTCCTGTGATGACAGTTGCACATATTACTCAGAGGTTTTAGGTCCATGAGACATTAGTCAACCTCCCCAAACAAAGGAGGACAATTATTGAAGAAGAATAGAAGCAATGGATAATACGGAGGGTAACAGAAGCCCACAACCTTTTAAAGAAATACAACCTAAGGTCAAGATACATCAGTATCCTAAGGCATCATCCAACTCTGTTGGAGCCAAAATGTACTTAATGGAGGACAACGTTGTAGAAGGATAATCGTTACAAAGTGAGTCTGAAATTTGCCAAAAATGCATAATGACAAGGCAAAAAAAAGGCAAAGATGAAGGGTGAAGGAGAGATTTAAGGATGCAGTGAAGGAAGACATAGATGTAGTTGGAGTTAGAGTTGAGGACACAGAGGACAGGGTGAGATGGAAATTGTTGACTCACTGTAGCAACCCCTGAAAAAGGGACAAGCTGAAAGGAAGAGAAGAAGAGGAAGAATAATGACAAGCCACCAAGTTTCTGGGAGTATGTTCTGGTGCCTAGTGTGAAACATGGAGGATGTTAAAGACAGCTTGGTCTCAGTCCCAGGTCATGGGTCCTCCAATAGGAACATAGTTAAACCCCCCAAAAAATGGCTATAAAACAAAACATTGGACTATTCTGAAGTCCCCCCTTAAGGACCCTGATCTACATATGTGGAAAGAACTGAAACATCCAGCCTGGAGAAGACATCCTTCAAACCTGAGACAGTTGAAGCAGTTTGCACGTGAGGAGTAAGTCAAAATAGCTGCCATATAATTTTTAATTTTTTTTTCACCAAACCCCAGCCACTAGTTCACACATTCCCTCCCTTCCCAGTGGTTTGAGTCCCTGCCTGTGGGTGGGAGCAGTCAGGTGGAAAATGATTCCATGTCAGTTTGCAGCCATGTCCAAACTAAGGTGACATGTGGACAGGCCCCATTCTAGGAATGCAAATAAATGGAGATATAAAAAAAAAAAGTTATCAAAACACAACTGACATCTGACAATTGCTTGTCTCGGGGAGCCTTTTCATTTCAGTTCCTGGTGTATTAAAAATTAATGGATTTTGCGTAGACGCTGCATGCTGTCAGGTTTGATGCATCTGCCCTGGAATGAAGTGCTACGTGTGTTGTTGGACGCCCAACATGGATATATACTGACTTCCCCCCCTTGTTTTTCTGTCTGTTATTGTTTCGTTTCTTTGTCTTTATCCTTTACAATCCTTCTCTCCAGAACATCAGCGTGCCAATAAAAGGGAATACTCTCTTCAACGTGTACTTTTCTTCTCCAGTGTCAGGATACATACTGTATATTTGATTCTCTTTTTTTTTATTTTTTTACTTTTTTCCACGATTCTATCACTTTGAGCCTGCTGGCAGTTTTGGAGGGACATTTGGTAGAAGCAGTAGGTGTTCAGAAAGCATGGACAGCTGCAGCCAACGATAAAAGATGCCTGCGTGGCCACTGGGTGCATTTCAAATGCGGAGTGATGTTCCAGGCAACCCACCAGAGAAGTTTGCTTCTTACGGACTCATTAGAAAAGCCTGTGTCTGGTGCACCAGTGTCAACAGATACTCTGCTAACACACGTAGGAGTGCAAACTGACTTCAAAGAATACTGTGAGTGGGAAACCAGAGCGAGCACTGGTTAAGAAAAGATGACCAGCTAACTTTTACTCTTGGACATTTGGTGATGTTTGTTGTTATTTATGAGTTGCATGCTGCTGTCTTTGCTTCAAAAGCAACACTATAGAATATGCAATCTAAGTAGGAGATTTTCTTCTTCTTTTCCTTTAATTTTCTCCTTTTTTTCTTTAATTCTGGCCTTGGACTTTGCTGGGAAGCTGGACTTGTTGGTGTCAGATTGTGGACAATGTAATGTGGCCAATCACTATTATGTCTTCCTCTTTTTTTCCCTTTCAAATTGTCAAATTTCAATCAAATCAATCAAATTTTATTTATTTAGCCCACATTTGTAAATCAAATTTGTCACATAGGGCACATAGGGTAGAAACCACAGGAGAGGGATCCACTCCGTGGACAGACAATGGATTGTCCCTTTTCTTTGGGGTTACAGCTGCAAATCAACTATGTCCATCTACCCCTGTCCTCTGTATCTACTCTATCCCCAACTACCTCCATGTCCTCCCTCACTGCATCCATCAATCTCCTCTTTGTCTCCTACCTGGTAGCTCCATCTCTAGGATCATTCTATCAATGTATCCACTGTCCCTCCTCTGAACATATCCAAACCATCTCAATCTGTCTTCTCTAGCTTTTTTCCCCCCACCTTCTTGCCTCTGTTGTCCCTCTAATCACCTCATTCCTGACCCTGTCCATCCTTGTCTCTCCTAAAGAGAATTGGTAAGACATTAAAAGAAGAATAGTAAAGAAAAAACAAACAGTTGTCTTGTCAAACTCGGTGCCAGTCAGACTAATGTCAGCATATTTGCGGAACAAAAATAGTGGAAAAAGCTTGAGGAAAAGTGTAAAAAAAAAAATCTATGATGTCTTGCTATTTGCTAACGGCAGGTCAAAAATATTGTTAGCACCTTTCTTTACAGCACGGGAATTGGTCCAGAGAGAGAAACCCAGATGGTTTATGATTTCAGTGAACACAGTATTTCAAAGTAATGTGAAAGTTTTCCTGACTTTCTCACCTTAACATCATTTGTGGAGATATTAACAAAGTCAGAGGGATAGCAGAACAGAGGTTCAATATAGCACTTTTTATGATCAACAGTGTCATCAGGAAAGTACTGCAGTACTTCTTACTGCATGTGGCAGATTTATCAAGAAGACTGTGGAACCTTGGTTGATGGTTGGGTTAACTGATAGATTAATCTACCTTTTCCTAATTATTTCAACTGTTTTATAACGTTTTGACCTAATTGGTTAAAATGTGAAATAAACCAGCCACTAGGGGGCACAATTTTTTTTTTAGTGCCGATCCTGCGTAAATCTTTGACCAAATCAAAGATGCGAGAAAACAAAATTATTTCCATACCGATGGAAATTGTTGACTCGCTGTTGTAACCCCTGAAAAAAAGCCACAAGCTGAAAGGAAAAGAAGAAAAATTAAAAAGCTAAAATTTAACATAATATTTAGTTTCAGTTAAATAATAAAATGTAACCGAAACAGTAATAGGGAGCTGTGTCTACAGCTACATTTCTCAGTTCTCACAAACATTACTTTTAGCCTTTTACGCTTCAATATTTGTCGGCTTAATAAGCTCAGTTCTGCCTTTAACTCATTTTTAGCTTCCTCACAGCTAACACAAGTAATTAGACTTATCCCTATAAACGACGGCGCAGCAACACGCTAAACCTTTCCGCCGCCGGTCCCGACCTGATGTATGCAAGTGGATTATCCTGTACAGTCAAGTGACAAATGGAATAATGAGAAGAGAAACAAACATTTAAAGTGTCAGTGTATCAGGTGTCACCAGGGAAGTACAGGCCTCGTGTTTGTAACAACATTCATCAAACCTGTGGAGCTTCCTCATTCAGGACAGATGGAGCGGAGGTCTGGCTGTTAAACCTCTAATCTTAAAAAATATTTGAGCGTTTCACATCATCGTGATTTTTCTTTTTTTTTATTTTCCCCTGCAAATTTTTTTGGTAACCTTTTGTCTGTCTCTATTTCCACGTTACTGTGTCTCAGCGTGTTCCTCCTCGCGACAGCTGCCAGGCTTTCTGGTGACTTTTCAGAGTTTATAGCATGACCATGTCCAGAGGCACATGGAAATCTTTGGGCTTCATTTGCATGTAAAGTGGAACACGCTTCTCTCTGGGCATGAGGATCCCCAAGACAGTCCCTCCTGTGTGGACCACCACACTGAGCCAGCCAACAGCACTGGCTCATCTCTAGCTGCTGGGTTGGGTGCATGGCAGCACGGAGCACAACACTAGAAGGTCCTGTCAATCTCACTGCTGCCCGCCTGGGGTCAACCTTCTGAAGAGCAGCAGGTCGGCAAGGACAAACAGGACCCCCTTTACAATGACTCCAGTCAGGCAGGCAGACAGAAAGCATGGACAAGATATTAAAAAGGCTCACACAGAGCAGCCCACTTCCAAATGAAGGCTCTGCAAAGCTGCTGGCATTGTATAAGAATCCAATAAAACCAAATGGGCGCCCTAATAAATAACAGACAGACAGAGGAGTTTGGACAAATGCACTATGAGAGACACATTGTGAAAAAGTCAATGTTGATGGAGGTCTGTGGGCATTTCAGGAGAGTGTTGAAATCATCTTATCAGAGTTAATAAAGGGAGAGGGTGTTGCAGGCTCACCCATCATCTCTGTTCTCATCAGTGTGGTCTCCAGTCTCACGGCACTCGCTCGAGGAGTGGGACCTAGCTCCGAGATTGTGTTAAGATAATGGCCATCTCCAATCATAGATAATCTGGCCCCATCTTTTCTTCACAGAGACAGTGGCAGACAAGGTCAGAGGGAAAAAGATTCTTGGTGAGGCAGAGGAGATAGGGATGGGGTGGCTCTGAGATGATTTACTGCCGAGATTCACTCAGCTGGTTCCATCACCCTCCGTTAACTTTCTCATCCTGTTGTTTCTTCCGCCTTGCTCTTTTTGTCTTCTTTTCCTTACTCTCTTGTAACCCTCCAAGGAGCCCCTCACTGAAACCACACCTTTTTATACTGTCTGCTTCATTTCTGCTGCAGTATCTTTGATGCAAAGAGGAAAACAGACGCGGAACAGAATTAAATTTTCAAGAAAGGAGTCTCTGTCTGGCTCGTTTCTCTCATTTCTGAGCCTTATTTGGGATCGAACCAAACAAGTTCAATTTTACGCGTAAATAATCCAAACAGAATGACTGTCTCATCCTGCGCTGACCTTGGAGCAAATGAGTACGGATGCAATTTTTTGTGTGTTGAGTTGAAATGATGTTTTGATTGAACTGGGCAGAGAAAGGGTGATAAGTATATTAGATAAATGTAGATTTTTGCGCAGAACGGAACATAATAGATTTGAGGTTTCTAAAGCTCTCCGCTCATGCTTCATTTTTCTTGATAATGCAGAGGAAAAAAAAAATAAAACCAGACGTGAGTCATTGTAATAGACAGCCAGAAAATTGGCTCTGTGATCCACAGTGGCAGCTATGTGCCAGCATTCTGCGTTCTGAGGTCTCGCTAGTCATTTTGGGAGCTCTGGTCTCACTTTTTTCCTCCTGATATTTACACATCCCCAGGGAGGGGATGTCTCTGAGGGACTGGGAGCTGAGGAAGGGCTACTGGTGTCTCCTGGAGGAGTAATGGGCCCTAATGCCTACACAGGCACATAATTGAGACCCCCTGACACTGGTTCCCATGACGGATAATTGCTGATGTCTTCGTGGTGATAAATGTGAGGTGCAAATGTCCCAGTTCAACTCTGTGTTTGACAATCGGGAGGCCCCACGGGGACTAATGCACCTGTCTGGGCTGCGGCGTCTCTTAGATGAATCCCTGGAAAGTTTCTCTCCTTAATTCAGTCCTAGAAGGCTTGTCTTTTTTCCCTTAACCACAGGCCCTCATAGTAAATCTCATTTCATTGTCAGCTGCGACTGTGGTTTACTTCCCTGGCCTGTCTCCTGACTTCCTGTTGCCATTAACGCTCAATATCTCTGTTGGGGCCTGTCTGCTTGGTCTTATTTCATTCCGTGCTCCATCCGCTCCTGTCCTCCCATATAGAAAGTTCATCTGACAGACAAGCAGGAGGTTGTGCCAGCCTAAAGAGCCTTCTGTATTTCATTCATACTGCCTGTTCATCGTCTTTCAGCTGAAAAAGGGAGGTAATTGATATTGGGAGCCATCCATCCTTTCCCTTTAAGCCCACAGATCCAATTTATTTTGGTGAGAATGCCGATTGGCTTTTACCCAGGCCTTGTTGATCGGACTGTGCCTGTTCTCAGATGGCCGTTAATTAAAGCGCTGCCATGGACAAAAATAAGATCTACACTGGACCGGGTGTGTGTGTGTGGCCATAGAAATGGGCCATTTGATTCACACTTGACTAAATAAATCAACAAAGTGGCTCAGTCTAATCTGACCCGGGCAAGTCTAAATCACCGCTCTGAAATGCGAGCACAGGACGGACACAGAGCCACCAAATTAAATCCTGTTCCATCCATGTAAATCTTTAACTAGGGTAATCTGCATTAACCTTAGGGATGTTAGTCCCAAATGGCTTCTGAATGATGTAGTCAATCACCATGTCAGTCAGGCTAAAGAAACAAGGCGCAATGCTGGGGAGTCGGCTCAAAGCCCAACCTGAACCGGTCGTACTGTAAGGTTCGTAATTACGGATAATAATGTGATCCTATTTTTATACTGTTATAAAGACGTATGAACTTATTGCGACATTTCCGACAAACACTAACGCCCGCAGCATTTTTAGTCACTTGCACAGGTCTGCACAAAATATTAATATTTGCAATTTACATTGATATTTAAGGTGACTTTAAGAAACATAAATTTGACCTCATCTCGCTTTATCCCTTGTCTTTAAATAGAATATAAGAATATTTCAGTTGACATGTAGTAACAAGAACTGCCAATATGTGCAGAGGCAAATACCTATTACTGAGCCTCAACTACCAGTTCGTAGACAGACTTTAACTACATTACACCCCCTAGTGGTGTTCCTTATTATCACATACATGACAAATAATAAATTATGGAACTTTCTTTGCTCATTTTTAAAGACAACAAAATCTTTTTCTTTCCATTTGCAAATTGATCGGCTGCTTAACTGCCTATGGATGTGCTACCAAGCCAGTGGCTCCACTGACTGGCTGGTCAATCAGTGCATCGGTGCAAAACAAATGGACATATTTGGTGAAATTAGTTTTGAGGGACGTTTGTAATTTTTGAGATTTTCTTTTTTCTTCTGCTTCTAAATGTTGAACTACTTTCTTCAGTATAAAATTAGTTAGGTAATGTCTGTCCCCATCATCTGGTCCTCAAGGTGGCATAGTTTACAGCTCTTGGCTTACAAAAAGTAATATGACGGGTTTTAGCCCTAGCTTAAAGCTTAATGGTGTTTCTTAGAGGAAGTGAGGTAGAGATGAGCATTTTGCAAAAAATAAAAGACTTTATTTTGACTGTCTCCATTCATTGGACCTAGTCTTTCACACAAAACTGAAATTTTAGATAGAAGATACAAATGTCCCATCAGTGATGTTATGTTCATGTTAGTCCAAACTAAAAGGCATTTTTTTTGTCTTCTTACTTACTTTTTTTTTTCATTTATAATTTTGTTTCACTTCTATATTCCATCCTTCCATTCCTTTTTTTTTTATTCTTTCCCTCTTTTCCACCTTGTCTTTGAACTACTCCCGGTGACTATGAACCTGAGACAGCCCCACTGCTATCCCAGATGGGAAGTCAATAGAAACAAGTGACCTATATTACGGGCTACTCCACTAACACTCAGTTTGTCTCAAGTGGGAGAATATTAAGGATTGCACATGTGCTACTCCAGTATATTTCTGTGTTTGCCCATGTGTGTGTGTGTGTGTTTAAGAAGAGTGTGCAACAGAGACTAGAAGAAGGTTAATTACCTCCTCGTCCTTCGCTGTCGGCTGGCTTCACCTGGATGGGCCGATTCATCTGGAGAGAAGGAAAAGAAGGGAAAACCCTCAGTTAGTTAGTGCACAGCTGGAGGAGGAGCAACTGCTGCATTGTGTAAAATGGGAATAGAGAGAGGGAGAGTGAAGGCTGTTCTGGAAAAATTTGTCCCAGGTTTGTCCAGATACAGATCTAATTAAAAAAAATCGAACAGTGACAGTGCTGTAAAAGGAAAGGAAAAATCGGTGCAGCGCTCTATGCCAGTGTGTTTAATTAATCCAGGGCACGGCCTCTGGAGATGACCGAATTCCCCACACAGCTCAGTAGAATTAGCACTCCTAAATGATGTAGCCACACTGGGTGCGGGATGGCACTTGGAGATTAATGCCATTACATCAGACCCAGGCCGAAAGGTCCTTTTTGGCCGGCCGTTGCTCTTCCTGTCCCAGTCTGGCTCCAGACTCACAGTCACCAGCTATATTCTGCTCATCTCTGACCCAGTGAGACATTCTTCTTTCCCTGTCTCATCCCGTCCTAGTCTCCTGCCTTCTTTACCATGACGCTCTCAAAACTTTTAACCAATAGCGCCCTGGTCTGAACGGCCCACCTCTCCCCGACTGAGTCTCCTATTATCCTACTATTGATGGCCACCAAACAGCATAGAGCTGTGAAGCGGCTTGTGAAAGGTTAACAGTAGGGAATCCATAAACAACCTTTGAAGATCTATTTTGATGTGAGGTGAAAGCCAAAGGACGCCGTAAAACAACCCTTTTAAAAACTGCCTGTTGTGAATAAAAACTCCCGTGGTTGTTTTTATTCCCCAGAATATGGTTCATTTTTGTTTTGTTTTTTTCTCTCCCTCTTTCTCTAAAGCTTGAACATGAAAACAAAGAAATACTGTGCACTTCAACTGTAGCAGCAACCCACATTAGTCACATTTGGTGGTTCAATACTGTATTTCAATAGTCTTGGGGTTTACATCTTAGAAGCAGCCCTGAGAGTCCTAAGTTCAATTCCCAGTGTTTTGGTGGAAGGGCACACTTTGCTAAAGTTCCTCATTGTGGTGCGTGTAAAGGATTCAATCATTATTATTGTTATGATCGTTATATGGGATTGTGCTGTTGCAGACTCCATCACCAAACACTTCTAGACAAGTCCCTCTGTAGGAAAGGAAGGAAAGCAAAGCAAAGCAAAGCAAACTCCTTGTCATTGTGTCATTGTGATCCACACCACTGCACACAACGAAATGTCACCTCTGCATTTAACCCATCAAGTGAACAGTGTGTGGGGACAGTGCCATGCTCAGTGGACCTCAGTCATAACCTGGCAGCTGGTGGATTCAAACTTGTAACCCTCCTGACCCCAGTCCAGTTCCTTAACCACTAGGCCACCGCTGCCCCGGTTTGACCAAGGAAAGTATTGTGACAGTTGATATAAAGCTCTGAAAGATTAGATGAGTTTATAAAAAGTTGCTTCTGTTCCTACACATGTTTACAATAAACTGAAGCATAGAGTTCCACAAACACACAAACAACAGGTCGTGATACTAAACACTGTTTAAATCCTGATTTTAATAGAGTTTAAAATAATTGGCAACCATTATTTATACAGCCATGAAACTAAACACGAAGTGCATTACGGAAGAATAACAAAGTCCCAGTTAGAATGTTAAGAGTAAATAGCGATAAAATAATAAAATGTAATGAATTGAATAAATTTGGTTTATAAATGAATGAGCTAAAAGACAAATTAATGGCGAAGGTAAAGAGCAGAACTGCTGCAACAATCAGCATTGTTGAACAATGATCATCATCAAAAAAATCTGATTTTTTTTTAACTTAATTTAACCTTTAACTGCAACAGCACAAGGGACCTTAATGCTACCGATACAGAGTAATTTAACACCAAAAAAAATTTTTTTCAATCATACTTTGAAAATATACAAAAGTACCATTAAAAAGTACCAATGTCATATATATTGCTTGTTTTCCCAACATTTTATGACCCGTCATCACTGTTCTTTTCCAAAAAAATGAAAAGGAAAATGTCTCTAAAAGGTATATTTTTCTTTAACTTTAATATCAAACGCACCAACCTTGTTTATCTTGCATATCAAGGGAGAGTCTTGCTCATTTCAAGGGCTTCTCTGCAACAACAACATGCAGTCTATGCAGCTCTATCCATATCCTATGTATTATATCTATAATAAGGATGTTTTCATTGTGTCGTGCTATAATTATTGATTTCATAACCTGCTCTGCTGACACTATGGTGCCTGAATTAATAACACACTGATTCATCTGCGTCTGCTGTCTGTGTGTGTATATACTCTCAGGCTCTCAGGCACTGAAGGGCCGAGGACATACTTATTGTGGAAACTTGTCCTTCTCACAAATGTCTTTTTTTACATTGTTATTTTGCTATTACGTGAATGACCATATAAAGGTCATATACGCCTTAGTCTCTGCAGCTGACAGTGTCTGATGAGATGAAGCATCAGTGAGAGGCACGGTGACCTGCTGACGCACTGCTGCTTACCCTGAATAAACATCATTCATCAACACTAACAGCATTATTTTGACATATCTTGTATTCCTTTTAGCAGTTATTATATTAAAGTAAAAGGGAAGCAGACACGACTTAAATCTTTCCAACCCGGGGGACAAACGGGAATAAAAAAAAGAAAAAAAAAAAAGGATTTTTATTTCCTTTATTTCCTTGGGGTGAATGTGAGTCCACATGTTTCACCTATACTTTGTTTTGGCCCTCAGACGGGCAGAACAAATATAGATGTTCTATGTTTGATGTGGGCGAGAGTGTCAGGACTTCCTTCCCTACCACCTGCAGGAAATGGTGCAGTGTGATTTAGGTAACAGTCGTGGAGACTGAAGGGGTTTTAGGATTTGGTTTAAGCTTTAGGAGCCAACACTACAGAATCCTGACTGTTTCTCTCATCTCTGGATTAAACCCGTATATATACAGTATGCATTGAATAATTTCACCGAGATGAGGTTCAAGCTGAAAACTGCTAACGTGATTCAGTGCGTGCTGGAGAGAATTAAGGTCAGTCGGAGCATTGTGCGCAGTAAGTTAACGCGTTGCATGTGTGTATGCTCACAGTAGCTCAGGTGGGGGCAGAATTTGTCTCGCATAAGAGGTTTAGAGCAGTCCCAGGATCCCTGCCCAGTGATCAGTCAGCTTCCAGGTCTTAAACGCCAGTGATTGGTCAAGAGGCTTCATTAGTAGCCCCTGAGCCACTGCAGCAGCAAGAGTCATTAGACAACCCAAAGGTACACTCTACGTTGCTAGGCAACCAAGTGGACCTGACCGGCAGGCAGACAAGGCTAGTTGGCTGTTGGTCTGTGGGCTGTTCGCCAACCAATTGGCACTCATTCCTTTCTTCTTCTCTTTTTCCTTTTTTTTTTTTTTTTTTCTTCCTGGTCCAAGGAGGTCATAGTGAGAGGGAAGCAAAAAAGATTTCCCAACTCCCACCTTGCAGCTCGTCCTACTTTCATGTCCCTTTTTTGGTGACTCTGACAATGAGTTCTCCGAGTAGGTCTGCGACGACTTGGCTTCACTTTTTTTTTTTTTTTTTTTTTTTTCTTCCTCCAAATTAAAAGTTCTGTCGGATGGCAGACAATAAGGGCTCGGAGTAATGCCTCTACACATATGGCAGCAGTTAGGAAGTCTTATGCTCTGAACATCTTTTAAGTGTCCTCTTTTTTCTGAAGGAGCGGAACATTATTGTTTAAAGATGTCGATGCTGACTTCACTTCATCCCCTTTTTTTCTCCTCGCTGAGACGCACACACGGGCCCAGAAAAGTCTTGGGGCTCAATAACAGCAGGTGGCTTAGGTGACATTTTAATCCCTTATTACTCAGTGCAGGATTAGCCAACAGATCGAGACAGAGTTAATTATATGAATTCATCAGAGGCCGTGCAAAGAGGCAGGTCTACTTTCCCCTTGGGCGGGGACCCGCTCAACCCCACCATGCCACCATCCCCGCTGCACACTGGAGTTCATGTGCATACAGTGACATTCTGACTATTTGAGGAGCTTCTTTCTTATTAGCATGGCAAGCAAAGATAAAACCTACAGTGGGGCCTCTGGAGAGGCTGTAAGACAAATGGCATCCTCTGCCGTCCCGTTGGGCACCGCGGAATGAACTGCGTAGACGTAGGAGAGAAAGACTACAGGCTGTTTCATCCTGTAGACGTGTGGCTGCCGATGCTGAAAGGAGTTCAACCACCCCCTCCCACCTCTTCCCTGCTTTATCTTTGTCTCTCTCTGCCCCTTTGGCCTCCAAAACCAATATGCTTTCCACCACAGCCCCTTAATGGGTTGATCAATGCTGACAAATAGGCAGCTCATGCTGTCTTGCCTGGGCTCTCTCAACTCTGGGCCTGTGTGCTGCTCCACTCACAGAGGCCATCTCTCTTTTCCCTCCCCTTACTGTTCCTCCATCTTGCCTTTCTTTTTTTTTTTTCCTTCAGTCACTTTTTCTCCCTATATTTCCCCCTCCTTCATGCTCTACTTCCTTTGTGTCTATACGTTCATTTTTTTCCTTTGTTCTAACCTCCAGGGGCAAATCTATATTTTTCATTTTATACTGATGAATAAAAGTCAGCTGAAATCACAGGGGGAGTAGAGAACCAACAGTGTGGAAGAGCAGAACTTGCTTACAATTTCCAGTAGAGAACTGTGTCCAACTTCGAGAGGGCAGAGAGCAGTGACTGTGAATGCTTCTATCTTCTCTGGTGTGTCTGATGATAACAGAGCGCTGCGTGGAGGTAGAGGAGGAAGGACACGGCTGGTCACTGACTTCAGTTGACCGCAAGCCATCACTGTTGCCCCCTGCCTAGATACTTTTCCCCCTGCTGTGACTTTAACCAAGAGCCTCAATTTAGCTGGTCACTTTCATCCAGTAATGCAGAGATGCAGATACAGGGATATAGACAATTGTGAAGATTCTACATAAAATGCAACCCATACATCACTGTTTCTAGCTTTTTTTCCAGCATCTGTGAATTTTTTCATGATGACTGCCAAAGCTGAAGGAGAAATAAGTAACAGACAAGTGACAATGTACTGGAATGGTATCACCACCTGCAGTAAAGGTTCTTGAGCGGCTGGTAGGGTGCAGTGTGATTAAGGTGGTAGTTGTTGGAAAGACCCCCATGTCTCAATCCTTGGTCAATTTGTCTTCCAAGGGGGATGCATGGGTGTCCCTGGTGAGACAGCTGCCCTTGCAACCTGGTAACGGATCAGCAGATCTGGATAATGTGTGTCTATACCAGGCCCAATGTAAATAAATGTTCTATATTCTCCCCAGTGAGTTTCTTTGGTACCAATCAGCTGCTTGTACTGAGATCAAAAACCTGTTCATTTTTCCCAATGTTTTATCACAGAATTATAGTAAAACTGTTCTTGTTGTTTTAGTTGTTTGTACCAAACGTAATAATCAATTACTGTTGCTATGGCAATGAACCAGCATAAGTCTTTACTTGAAATATAAACATAATACTTTCCAGTAAAATGCTGGAATGTTGTCATGGAAAACATCCCACAGCTTTTCCTTAAAGTAGAGAAACCAACAACATAAAATAGACAATTTACCAAAGAGTCCTACACAGTGGTTTCCAATGGGAATATGCCACTGCTGTAATGATTTAATGATAACCAAGCATCCAGTCACTAGGTGGCAGCATCATATAAAAGTGGTTTGGTACCAATGAGCTGCTGGTACTGAGATCAAAAACCTGTTTATTTTCCCCAACAGTTCATCACATAATTATAGTAAAACTTTTTCTGTTCTTCTTGTTTTAGTTGTTTGTACCAAACTTAATAATCAATTACTGTTGCTATGGCAATGAACCATCATAAGTTTTTCATTTGAAATGTATATAAATACTTTCCCTTAAAATGCTGGAATGCAGCTTTTCCTTAAAGTAGAGAAACCAACAACATAAAATAGACAATTTACCAAAGAGTCGTACACAGTGGTTTCCAATGGGTTTCTTAAGGAATATGCCACTGTAATGTTTCAATGATAACCAAACCTCCGGTCACTAGGTGGCAGCAACAAAAAAAAATCACAGAATTATAGTCAAACTCCTGTTCTTTCTGTCCTTCTTGTTTTAGTTGTGTGCACCAAACTTCATAATCAATAACTGTTGCTATGGCAATGAACCGTCATAAGTCTTTCACTCGGGAATATATATATATAAATAATACATGCAAGTAATATGCCGGAATGTTGTTATGGAAAACATTCCACGGAAGTGTCATTATTGCGTATCACACACAATGAAGGCACATCCTGGCACACCTGCTATTTTTGTTGTTCAGCGAGCGTCCATGCTCGATAGCAGCGGCTGAAATAGCATATTAACAGGAGGCTTTGGTGATGAATCATTGCCTCCTCAGCCAGTCGCATTACTCATCTCATAACGTTTAAACAGCTGTGCCAATCACAGCAGGCGTGTGAAGAATAGGACGAGTGGAAAAAAAGACAAGACGACCATAGTATCTGCAGTTCTCTGCATCCAGTTGTTTACTGCAAAAAAAAAGAAATTCTTTACGGTAATAGAATTAAAATCTGTTGTGTGTTTCAGACCTTTCTTATCTTACCTCAGTGGATGGGAATATTAAAGACGCCACTGCCTTTGTGGACATCTAACACTCGCCTCAAAGCTTTAAAAATTGGCCCAACGCAGAAGAAAGTAATACATGCTAATTATTTCCAATTAGTTTTAATTTAATTTTTTTTTTTTTTTTACCTTGGTCCCTTTTATCTCGTCCTACATGATACTGCTTAGTTTTCAAGTCATCTGGTGCCACTCTTTTGATAGGCCATCTTTTGTTTGATGCTACTCATTATCATTCTGTGGTTTCACCGTCGGTGAATTCATTGGCGCTGCTGAGGCCATTTACAGCCTTTAAGGACAATTAAAGATATTTAATGCACAGTGACTTCCCTTAAAGACACAATAAAGAGCCAGAGGCAGCGGCTGAGACCAGAGATCCCTATTTGAAAAAGGAGATATCAGAATCATCTCACTTTTAACTCTGACCAGGACTAATGCTGCGTTCACGCTAAAAGTGAGGCGAAGGTGGGGTAAATGCCGTGTGGGAAAGTTATTTATTTGTTCATTTTTTTTTTATCTTTCGTTTCTGCGTTTTCTTAAAGAAGTGTAACCAACTACAAAAACTTTACAATTTACCAAAGAGCTCCACACAGTGGTTTCCAATGGGCTTCCAAAGGAATACACCACTGCTGTAATGCTTGAATAATAATAAAGCCTCCAGTCACTAGGTGGCAGCAACTTATAGACTGGTTTGTAGCAGGGCTTTGAAACTGTTCAAGGACCAAAAATAGTACAAAAAAAACCCCAGAAACTTAAATTTGGTTCCTTAACAGAAATGCACATTTGGTAACTGGTTCATACTGGTGTTATTTGGTTCTATAAAAATCTTGTGTTGTCTACAATCCAATTCATTTGTCTATAAAAAGTCTATGGTAGCCAGGGCTTTGAACCCGAAGCCTATTGCTTCCGAACGGAAACAATATTTTAACGTTTCTGGTTTTGGGTTCCACCATGAGGTGATGATGCTCCTGAACAAACTAGAACAAAAGAATATAATTCTTTGAGCTCGTCAGCCTTATTACAACCCTTATTTACTAGGTTACCATTCTGTTCCGCTAAGTGTTTCTATTCTAGAACAAATAAAAAGTTTCTGGTTTTGTTTCTGTTCCAATCAAAATGGCCAAAATTTCTGCTTTTCGTTCCTTGAACCGATACGAAGCCCTGGTTTGTGCAGATAATATATTACCCAAAAATTATTTGACCACCCTGGTGTTATTTTTCCTCAATTTCCCATTCTTTTAATAGCCTGACACCACTAGAGGCACATTTGTTTCGACAAATATAACAATAACAACAAAAATAGCTGATAAGAGTGTAATTTAGGAGCTGATATCTTGTCATTTTTCATGGTTTTCTTGAGAGTCACCGAAATCACTTAAGTGTCGTTGTACTGCCAAAAAAATTGAATAGAATAGTCCGTTATTGTCATTGTACATTAGGGGATAGAACAATATTGACAGCGCTTTCAGGCATTCCATGGTTTTGTGTTCATTGCGATCCCCAGGCAATAAACCATTAGTTATACCAGGTTGTGAAATGGCTGTGGGTTGGAGGATGTGCTAAAAAAATAAATTAAACATTGGTTTGGTCTTTATTGGGTGTCAAAAAATGAAGCACAAAGTCCATTTTACCTCAGATGCTAACATTTTCAAACTCAATTATTTCACAATCACTTCAGGGGTGAACAGTTCCCCTGGTCCGGCACAGTCTGTACTGTACCAGACCAAATTACTGCAAAATTCTGTCACTCATCACTCAGATGTCATGTCAGGACATCCTGTGCCTCATCCTGCTTGAGACAGTGCAGCCAGTGGGGCAGTAAAGCACAGCTGGAATGGGTCTCTCAAATTGGTGTAAAAGTTCACAGCGTCTTCTCTGTGAGGCCAGAGAGCCAGGAGAGGTGGAGGCTAAGGTGTTGTTTGGAGGAGATGGGTTAGAAAGGAAGTGATCACACTGTCTGTCTGCCTCCAAAACACAGAAAGGAGGGCTCCGTCTGCCTGGCTGTGAGGAGAAGAGGGAGAAAGGGTGCTGACAGCTCAGCAGAGGGTGGCTGCTGGTGAAATGTGACCTATTTTTAGCTCTGAGACCAAGCGCCTATTTAAAGACAAGGTACTTAGGGTCGCTTTAGAAAGAGAAGGTGTGATGTTTAAAATTGTTATCTGCCGTAGTGTCTGTCTGTATGGATCTCACTGAATTTCTTCATTATCTTTTTGGATATATTGCCTTTTTTTTTTTTTGCTAACATCAAAATAATTATTATTACATTGTATAACATGCTCAAAAAGATCCCAGTTCCACCCAAGTGCCCAGCCTACTTTCATTAGAGACTTAATGTCTCTTTCTCTTTTTATTTTTACTCCATCGGTGCCCGACGGGCCTCCTCTCGAGGTGGGACAGTGGCAGACAGAGTGAAAATGATGAGAAATCGAGCCATCGTGCTATCCTCTGCTCCATAAAGCCTCTGTTCTTCCTTTCAGTGTAGATGGATTGCTGTGTAGATCACTGCAACCAATGGGCAGTGCACTACATTACATTTATTGCCCCCCAGCCTTTCCCTTTCTCCACCCCTCCGTGAACATGGGGTGGATAGAAAGAGGGACAGGAGAGTCAGGGTAGAGATGCATCATGGGGGGACGGGGGAAGAGGAGGAGGAGGAGGAGGAGGAGGGCCTGACGAGTTGACACAGTGAGACAACACTAACAAATTAGTCAATGTGACAGGGTGTTTTATGAGGTCTGCTCCTGTGAGACTGCTTCTGTGTGTGTGAGCTAGGGAAAAAAAAAAAGAAAAAAATCTTAAAGGAAAAAAAAAATGTATTAGGGAATGCAAATACTCAGGAAACTGGATGCGAATGGATATCAGAAGTAACAATGCACAGGTTTTTACCTGTTCATATGCTTTTTGAACATCTGCAGAAGAAGAACAGTAGCAGTTCCTTCTTCCCTTGTTACTTAAGGAGTTGTTTGCACCTGGATATTCCTTCTTGTCCACCGTATGCAACAGACAAGCCTAAGGTTTTAAGGAAGTATACACCATCTTTTGTCAAGGCAGACTGGAGCCCCGCAGACAAAAGAAACAGAGTACGAATTGCAACAATAACCTGGTGCCTCCATGGGAGCATCTATCACTCTGCACAGCCAACAGTACAAATGTTTGTGAGTCACGCTAGGAAAACAGTTAAAGTGGCTCCTGGTATAAAGAGAGAGACGGTAGAATCATAATAAGAGGAAGGTAATGGCACACCATGCATCTGGTGGATTTATGAGTAAATATCCTGCTCTGCTCTGCTCTGCTCCTCTGCAGCCTATGCACTGTGTACCTGTTGATTTGGGGCTGTAGGAGCCACAGCACTGATGACAGTCAACAGTCACAGCCCAGGGAGCAAAGAGGAGCTCAGTGTGTTTCGACTGATGCTGGTATCAAACGCCTGAGCTCTGGCCGTACAAATAAAAACAAATGGTGCATAGATTAAATGCAAAACTAAAATCGAAGGAATAAACGTCCCTCACCCTTCGGGCAGTTGGTGGCCTAGTGGTTAAGGAAGTGGACTTGGGCCTGCAAGGCCCCCCCGTTCAAATCCTCCTACCGCCAAGCAGTGTGGGGGGGGGCTGATACCATGCTCCCCAGGCGCTCAAAGCTGATCACTGTTCACTTTGGTGATGGGTTAAATGACATTTGTTGTCACAATGACAAAAAAAAAGAAAAATAATCTCAATTTAATCTAAATAAATATAATCTTAACAGTTACTAAGTTATGACAGATTGAGATGGTTTGGACATGTTCAGAGGAGGGACACTGGTTATATTGGGGGAAGAATGCTAGACATGGAGCTACCAGGTAAGAGACAAAGAGAAACACCAAAGAGGAGATTTATGGATGCAATGAGGGAGGACATGGAGGTAGTTGGAGTTGGAGGTGAGGATGCAGAGACAGGGTGAGATGGAAATTGTTGACTCGCTGTGGCAACCCCTGAAAAAAAGGGATAAGCCGAAAGGAGAAGAAGAAGAAGTAACTTAGTTATGAACCGAAGAGAAACTCACGTTGCCAGATGGGCAACGGACTTAAAAAATACTTCGCTGCACATTGAATTTCATCAGAATGATTAGATACTGGAGACATGCAACAGACGCAGGAGGTTTTCATAAACGCATCGAGTCTGTTGCTCTCTGCAGCTCTTTCCGGGATCAGTCTCGCCTGCTGCAACAGACGTGTTGGTTGGTGCGTCTATTTTAAAAGATGGAGCAAACACATCAGAGCAAAGCTCCGTGATAAAAACAAATAACCTTATGGCAAATTATATGTTTAGAAAATGAGTGACATTTGAAGATGATTAAGAAATAAAGCATGCCTGGGAAATTCAGATTTCTCTCATTTATGATGTTGTGATCTATGTCTCATAAGGAAACACATTCCAGTGCTTGTGACTACACATGCAAGGAAAAAGAGATTTGTAACTCTGCTCTCTTGGCCCTCACACACACACACACACATTCAGTGATAGTAACGGAAGCACAACCATGACCATCCTCATCAAACACTCTAAGAAACACACCATCCCATTTTGAATAGTGCCATAAAACGATACAGCAGAGCGATCACTGGAATAAAATAATGATAAAAATATAACTGAAGACGTCGCGTTATAATAAGGGGCGTGAGTGATCCACCAATGTGTGCATGTGGATAACGCAGCATAAACAGACACATGTTCACGCTAATGTGTGCACGCTTTAATGCTCACTAACAGAATGGAGTCACACACACACACACACACACACACACACACACACACACATACAGTTAAGTAGAGATGCCATGAGACCCATAAGCAATGACAGACGTACACATTTGTGCACACCCACCCCTCTAAGTGTGTTCCAAGACGCGGCTGTTTGTGAAAATGATCACATCAATCGAAGTGATAGATAAAAGACTGCAGGCAATTGATAAAGTGCCACAATTATTTGGAAGACGAATGGCTGAATTTGCTTTTGAAATTGAACTGGATCTCAGTGCAATGGAACTGAACTCATCATCATCAATGAGGCTGCCATTAGATTGCTTTCTGTCACTACCCAATATCAGCCCCGGACAATTGGATCCGTCTGGCGAATGTATCAAACGCACCTTGCTGGCGCGGCATCACAGGTGATGTATAGACGCCACGTGTAAAACATATTATGTTGCAAATACACAATACGTCTTTGTGAACGTTGTTGTTGGCGCTGGGCTGTAATGTTTGTCATCACTGCTCGTGAGTACACTCAATAGAAATCATTTGAGATACATGAAGGGAACACAAATAGGACGTTGAGGTAAGTGATGGGTCCTGCTAGGGCGGGCGGGGGGCGGGGGAGCAGAGTGCAGCTATCAGTTAATCTGTTAACGGGCGAGAGATGTAGGTGGAGAACAGATTCTATTAGATGCAAAGTTTAAGGTGGGCTTTAACTTTGAATTTTTTATTTTTTTTTTACGTCATGTCTTTTATTGTCATCATTTTAAAGGAAAGAGTTATAACCCGTTAAACCTGCAAAATGCATGATGTCATTTATCTCTGCCGGTAAATCCTCCAGATTTTGCCGTTTTGTGCCTCTTAATGATACATTCATTTACACGGTCTGAACATTCAAGCTTAATAAAAATGGCAACTGATTGAGCCCTGGTAGCATATAGAGCTAGTGTGTGTGAGTGTGTGTGTGTGTGTGTGTGTGTGTGTGTGTGTGAAAGCAGTGCAAAGTGTACCCAGGCTTACACAGGCCTTACTATACAGTGTGAAACAGCGAGATCCTTGTCTGTTCCATACGTTCTCATGCAGTAAGCTGAACCTGCGGGTCAACCCAGCAGGGGGCAGAATCACTGAGTAAAGTTTGTGTTCAGAATAAAGGTGAGCAGGGCATCTCCAGAGCTTCTCAGTTCAGTTCAAACTCTAAATATATTTATCCATATAAACTGAATATATTACTCTCTATGTTAGCATATAAAATATGTTATAATGGTCTGACTCAATACCTATATGATTCTCACTTTAGCCCAGTGATAAGCATCTTGAAATAGAATTGCATCTCTAGTTTTAATTATTTTCATTTTGATTCATTTATTGCTGAGGATCTACCAGCACTCCTTTGGAGATCTGATGGTAGATCCCGATCTACCTTTGGACACCCCTGGTTTAAAAGGTGGATTTTAGGGAAAGTTATTCTGATGTACTTGTCTGTTTTGGAACAATAACCCAAAAGAATTCTCCCTCAGCAACCAGTTCCAAACATGAAACTGGTTGCTGAGATGTTTGACCAACAACACTCTGCACTAATTGTAACGACCCATCAATATCCACCCAAGGACTTCTGTTACTCCAGACTGACAGTTACCACTGAAGAAGGCTCTTAGATGAGAGATAAAACGTTTTCCCAAAAAACCTTAATGTCCAGCTGCCTAACTGACCCTTTAACCTTGAGCATGACCTGGACGACTGAGAATCTTTTGTCTTTTTGATTGGAATCTTGTGTTGGTGATGTACAGTATAAATCTGCTCAATGATTAAATAGGCTTTGTTTACTCACAAATCTTTTGGAAGTCCATGTTTGGAAGAATATTTTTGCTTCAGTCATACAACACTATACAATGGGAAGAAATTCAAAACTGCATTTATATTGTCACTCTTACTCCAGTGGTAAAGAAAGTGTGTTTTATTTTTATTCATTCAGGGTTTTTTTTTTTTTTAGTTTCGTGCTTGTATTATGTCTGGTGTGACTGAAACATACGAGCTGACAATCTCTGTGTGAAGCAGTGACAGTTAAAGTTACCTGAAGTGCAGTTAAACTTTTCTCCCAACATTTGCAATAACATTACTCTCCTTCTCCCTCAGCCGGGGAATATATGCACCCGTCAGTCTCTCTCTCTGTCAATCTGAATCATCTGACGTTACATTTTTAGGGTTTCCCCTATGGAGGACACCCCTCATCAGCGCGCTTCCATGACCTCACTGTAAACCTTCCTCCTCAAAATCTA
The DNA here is from genome assembly GCA_016785265.1 of Paraplagusia blochii. Lineage (NCBI taxonomy): Eukaryota > Metazoa > Chordata > Actinopteri > Pleuronectiformes > Cynoglossidae > Paraplagusia > Paraplagusia blochii. The sequence continues at coordinate 27,545 of JAFBJS010058864.1, forward strand.
TTATTCTTCCATGCTGTGACACCGGTCTCCGCAGGTCACACTTTACTAAATGTAAAGTCGTGAATGAGGTAGAAAAACACGCCCACATTCTCTTGCTTGCGGTCACACATACACACATGCACGGGTTGTTCCTGTGTGGTCAGTGTCTGGAGGGGTGCTCTGCGGAGACCTGTGCTGTCAGAGAGCAGACCACAGACTGTCCCTGGTCCCTGCTTCACCTGCTGTGACAGCTAATTAGGCCTGGCTACAAAGACCGCTCTGTCTGGGAGCTGGAGCGGGTGTCACAGCATGGCAAGGCAGGGCATGGCATTGGATGGCATGGGGATAGCATGGCCAGCTGATGAGTTGCCCTGCCACGTTGTCCAGGGACACCCTTATCCACGAACGCCTCACCACCACCACCGCCGCCGCGTTCCTGTCTGTTAGTTTCCCTTTCAATGAGGTAGTTACGCACATGCACCTCTATTAGACGCCCATTTGGACTAATCAAGGAGCAGAGCCCTGGGCCGACATCATTAACTCCCGTGACAAGCAGCTGTTTTGGGGAGACGTTTGTGAACATTAACCCCTCCTCAACAGTAATAAGATGTCTTTAGCATGTGCCGCGAATCAATGTCAAACACTGCCTTGGTCTTCGGGTGCTGTTGTCATCGGAAGACAACGTCCACACCTGTGGCTGCTGCAACCGCATAAGTCGGTCTGAAGATCAGTTGGGCAATGTATTCTGGGAAATCTTGTTGGTCGCAGGAACAGCGAGTGATTCATTTTGCATATTTCTTTGACTTTGCATGACTCTGTATGACTCAAACTTTGGTTCGACAATGGTGGCCTTGTGTTTAAGGAAGCTGAGTTGGGTTCTCAAGGCTCAAGGTCCGAATCCACCAGCTGCCAGGTTGCCATCAGGGTGCTCTGAGAACGGCACCATCCTGAACTACATCATTTCTTGTGGGATCACCACCCACGGGAAGGCTCACAGTATGGTGCATTGTGATTTGGGTGGATGAAGTTGAATGATTGAATATTAGACTTGGGGAAAATAGCAAAAAAAAAAGAGCTGAGATATTGACAGAAATATCTGTCCGTTTGTGCTTTTTCTTGTTTGTAGTTTTTTTTAAAAGAAACCTATAAATCCGATACACGCAATTGCACATAAATCAAATAGTGACCTTTGTGTCGTATCTTTGGACAGATGGGGTAAAAAAAAAAAAATTAGAGAATTGCAATAATTGAGTAAAATATGAATGCGAGGAAACATATATGGTTTATGGTCTATTTTTTTTCTTTGGTTCATATTTTGTGAATACTGTGAAAATTGTGTGTATTACTGACAGAATGTGCTCGTCTTTTTTGCAAGTGTTGGCTGATTTACATCTGCGTAGAAGGCAGGGAAAACATTTCCAATACGTGTGTGCACCTCAACCATAAGTTAGTCCTTGTTGTGTTGTCCCTGGTGTGTTAACACATGGAGTTGAATATGTTGCTTCTCCCAGATCTGTTTTTCTCCATTGTTGCGACCATGTTCACAAGTGCCATTCGATAGTCTGTGGTTTAGGCCTTTCTGATCTATTGTATGTCTGTTTGTATGTTAGTAAAAACCCAGCAGAATTTTTGGCATAAAATAATATTCACTGGAGCTTGTTTCATTCCTCAACTGGGAAACTTTATCAGTTTTCCATTGGTTTGTTGATGTCCATACAGAGTCACTATTGTCTTGTTTTAATCAACGTCCCTGAGTGAAGGACCCGTAATGCATGTTAAGTGTGCGCCAACGGAGCTTACATGTAAAACCATGCACCACCAGTGCCGCCTGTGGTCACCAACGCTGTTACTTTTCCAGAGCAGCCGTCCATGTGCTTGGCAATCTCCCCTTAGTTAAACAAACCTTATTTAAATGCTCCGTCCCTTGTTTAAGACATCCACGGTATCTAATCAGCTCTGGTGAGATGCAGTGAGCAGAGACCTCTGTGATTGTATCCAGCTCCACAGACCAAAGACGGCGTTCAATAATTTAGCAGATGAGAATTGTGGACCACACTGACAATAAGCAAAATTGGTGAGAAAAGTAAAAGAAAGGCAGCGAAGCCGTTTATTGGGATCATGTGCTCGACTCTGACCAATTACTGCATCCTCAAACCTGTGCCCTGAGCAACGGACGGCGCTGTCCGTCCTTTACTTATTAATCTCCACTCGATATGCCGTATCCTGATTGACTATTCATTGTAAAAAATTAATGTCATCCCATTTCGTTCTCTGTCTCGCTCACCTTTCTTGTAACTATTGCTGACCAGGAAGTGAGCGTTCCGCTCTTCTAAGCTGTAATTTACAGAGGTACGCATGGCCTGCTGCTCTCTGGGGGCTATTGAGGTTGAACCTTGTGAAACAAGGCTTTAATGTGATTACTGAATAATGTAGCCGCTCTGCTGAATACCGGGTGACTCATAAGTTGCAAGTCATTGTTGCAATTAACAAAAAAAAAAAAGTGCGATCATTTTTTTTTTTTTTTTTTCCAGAAAAGAAAAAAGGTTTGCTTTACAACAGCAGAACACTATACTGAACTAGGTTTGTTTGTTTTCTTATTCATTTGCCGCTTGCATTTTCTCATTTGATAACCCACAACAAACAAGCTGGTGAACACATTCAATTGTGCCCGCACACATATAATTTGTGTCAAGAGAGGTTCGGTATAAAAAGGGTTAATGCACTATTTTCTAGCTCTTATCGCTGCTTGTAAAGAGATAAGGAGAGAAAAAGTGTGAGAGGGGGAGCGAGAAAATGCCATTTGGGGGGAGAGCCAAGTGGGTCTGCTAAACGAGAGGATTCGTATGCAAATGCATGCTAATTTATGCGCACAAGGCAGTGGCAGCGCCTGAGGCTGCTTTGATTGGCAGTTGCAGGTCTGTGTGTGCTGAGAAGGGGATGCTTGGCTCTGGGTGCTTCTGTAAAGTTGGGCACGGCTGCCTCTCGATGTACTACATGCTCTGGATTCACTGACTGCACACGTCTGTGGCCTAACCTCTCCAAAGAACTAGTCCCAGCAACCAACAGGGCTTCCATCCAAAATACTCTCCACAAACCAAGAGCTAAACTCAGCCAGCTTCAATTCCTCCATGGCTGGAAGCAGCCAGGGCATCATTATAAAATCAATGCCCCAGCTTCATTGTGCCTGACTGTGTGCGTTAGCAGGAGGGGCAGCATTATGGGCTTGTTTGTGTTTATTCCAGGGGGTGTTTCTGAGTGGCAGGACAGCAGAGGCGCCGATGCAATGCTCTCCACGCTCACTAATGGGCTGACAGAGAAGCTCTAGGTCAGAGCCTCCCATTACTTCAGGAGAGAAACTGGCTAAATGAATAGGACCCTGCACCTAACTGCTACCCAGAGGAAATGTAAATGCCATTTGTTTCTGTGGTGAGGTGTTGTCATGCAGAGCAGCGGTGCATCTTGATAATGTAAACATGAATTCCTGAATACAGTGATGCCACAGTAATTGGGTGGCACTTATTCATCCTTTTTTTTTTTTGGGCAATTAAAGAAAAAAAAAAAATTTCCAGAGTAGATCCAAGGGCGGATGGTGGAAGGAAAAATTAAGCCAATTGAGGAAGAAGCCATTTCTTTGTTTATTACTCTTCCACACAGGCCTGCGGGCCAATGGAGTTCCAGGTCGTCCCATGACTGAGGTGAGACCATTTTTCATAACGCCCCTCACAACGGCGCACAACAAGTTTTTCGCACGGTTTTCATAAACATAATACTTCGCGATGTCGTCTCTGTACTGACCCCACCCTCCAACCCTCACTTTTCACAGGCGCCATTGCGAAAATTGGTATATTTTTTAGGTGTTCAATTACACCCTCCGCAGCAGTGTAGGCAGCAAATATGCTCAGTTGGCACCCCAGCACCCCAATCTCACACTCACTGCACACCCTATCTCAAAGGGAAATAAGGCAAAACAATTTAGACAGATCTGGAACAAACACATCCAAAGCCTTTGTTTGTCACACCTGGGGACCACAAATGGATTCTCATCATACAGTAGATTGAAAATTTATGCTTATTTACGCTGGAATCCCTTCTCTGTCCAAACACCACACAGTCGTTTTGCCGTCCATGGACTGTCCCTGCATTTGCCCCCGGTGTCTTCCCTCATCCACTCTACTCCATCCAGCTGTGGATGGCGGCAGAAGCGCGCGGCGATGTTCCCTCGTCACCTGTCACGCGGTGCCCGATGTTGCCTTTTAGAAATGGCGCACACGCCATTTGCATATTTCACCTCCACCCCACTCATCGCTGTAGAGGCAATGAATAATAGATCTTTTATTTTATTATTGAAAGAGATTTGTAACACTTGAAACGGAATGAAATATGTGGTTTATCCCCGTGCGTGGCAACACAAAGTGCTTCCGTGGCGTCTGTCTGTGTCACCAGGTGAGACAGGAAGAAAATAGGAGAACAGAGGAAACAAGCTAGTGTGACTCCTGACAGGCCATCAGACTCCTGCGGCAATTATTCTCCTGGTCGAGGGTTGGAAGCTCAGCCTGGTGACAGCCATCACACATGTCTGTGCACTGGAACAAAGGATGTGCCATTTAGAATGGGCTTTGTGTTCCTGTTCTTCACACTCAGGGTAATAACAACTCGTGGTGGTGCATTCATGTGGCGTCAGCATCAGCGGTCGAAACCCTTTAACCCTATCAGAAAAATATTCAAATGCATATTCCAAAAGTGTCATGGGAAATCCACGCTTTTTGCCCAATTTACTGTCTTCCCTGGATCTGGAAATGATTACATTCATTTTCCGCATTTTGTGGATCTGTGGAGAGAATCTGGCAACGTTAGAGCCACCCTTGATCATCAGCGCGCCTTTGTTTTGCTGCCATGACCGTAGTCCATTTTGAAATTTAATTTCCTGAAGTGGCAGGTCGAGAGCTGATGCCATTTTAAACAGAATAATTGAAGTGTTTTTTTTTTTCTCTCGTTGCTCCATGTGTGTGTGCAGCTGTGTTTTTCTCATGTGCCTGCCTTGTCCTCTTAGAGACGCAGGGCTGAAAGCCCGCTGAAGGCCTGCAGAAAGTCCTCCAGCCTTTATCGTTTAATTTGACAAGGAGGCGTGAGGTGAGCTGGAAGAGGAAATACGTCTGGCTGTTGCTGTGTACCACTTGAGAGCTCATTCACTGCCCGGGGCTATTGACCACACCGTGTCAGGCTCTATGCTACAGACGCGTCCCTACACAACACTTAAATTGCATTTGGACCTTCACTAGGGGGAGCTAATGCTAAAAATCAATGGGAGGCTACAAACCTCCGTGGACACAGAGGCATTAGCTCACATTCTGAATATTGACGGATGCCAGGTGCGTTTCGTCAATCTGCTGCAGCGTTCTACGTTTTTTTTTTTGTTTGTTGTACAAGGTGCAGGTTTAGGGACTGAGGAACTGGAGATAGCACAGTCTGGGGAAAATAAGGTTTGGGGGCAGGATGCAGCCCATTGGGCTTTTTAATCCATTCCGCCAAACTTGTCCTATATTATACTATACATTTATATTATCATTATCCTACTGCCTTTTTGCCCCAAAGAGCTAATTTTCACGATAAATAGTGCATTTAAGCATTCATGACTTTACTTAGATTAGATTGAGATGGTTTGGACATGTTCAGAGGAGGGACAGTGTTTTTTTTTGTTAGAAGAATTATCCTAGAGATGGAGCTACCAGGTAGGAGATGAAGAGGAGATTGATCCGAGTGTCTTATTTCGTTCATCATATGTCTAACATGTGTTGCAATGACAATAAAGATCCTTGAATCCTTGATGGATGCAGTGAGGGAGGACATGGAGGTAGTTGGAGTTAGAGTAGAAGATCCAGAGGACAGGGGGAGATGGGAATTGCTGACTTGCTGTGGCAACCACTGAAAAAAGGGACAAGAAAGACCTTTTCTGGCACATTTTTTTGTGGGTCAATTTGCGTCACCTTAATCCAATTAGTGTTTTAAAACTTGAGTAATACAAAGGGTTCAGATATCATTCACAACAATATAATACCTTGTGGTCTCGTGGGTCCATAGTCTAGTGGCAAACATGTCTGCCTTACAAGGAGAAAGTACTGGGTTTGATTCCCATAGAAACTGCATGCTTGATTATTCTAATCCTCTTTTGTCTCCTTGGACAAAAGTGTCTGCAAAGTGCATGTATGCAAATCTAATGTAAATCCTTATTAATGGTACAAATGGTCGATAAATTAGGAATTATCTGTATTGACTTGGGAAGCAAAGGCTTGGGTCTATTAAAATATAATCCCGGAAAAAAAAGTTTGGGTAACACTGCTGTGAAATTCACAAAACTGTTATATTGACACAACATAGCTAAGCAATCGGCAGTATCTTTTTTTTTTTTTGCTATTTGCTTTTTCGGACACACTTTTTGAGGGACAAGGGTTAGATGTTTAAAAGAGGAGCTGGATGGAAAAATAAACATTGTTCTTCAGCCCTGCTATCCCAGCTCGCTGATCTGTGACTAACTGGATAGCCATTAAGGTTTAAAAATCCCAGTGTGTGAAACAGACTGGAACACATTGAGCTTCAGCTCAGCAGAATAGATTTTCATTTCCTTAATCAACTTCCTTTTTCTTCTTCCTTTTTTCTGAAGGAATTAATATAGATCAGTGTTAATGGGAGCCAAATACGTGAGTGGCAGCATGCGGTGAGCAGGCTCAGTGGAGGAGAACAGGCTTTTCTCCATCACCAGGAGCAGCATCTGTTGCTCCCCTGCTCCAACACTATTTACAGATAGCTGCCATTATTTCCGCCTGATGAGATTCTATCCAATTTACTAGTCCGCACTGTTTGCAGAGACATGGACAACACAGGCACTTTACAAGGGGGTATTACTGTGGAGCTTGTCAGCTGGGTCATGCTGCTTCAAATTCAGTGTTGGCTGAAAAAAAGTATAAAACAGATTTGGTGCTTTGTTAAGAGAGACAAAAAAAAACCCAAAACAAAACAGGAGATCTGTTGGACTGGGCTGGTTTTTCAGGCAGGACATTTTGTCAGAGTCACATCAGCCTGTGGTTCAGGTGTAAATGATGTGTACGTCCTCAGACGCTCAGAGGACGTACACATCACCAAGCCCTTAACGTCGTTAATGCAGTGACGAGTCAGAAAACCTACATCAGGAGAAGGAGGTGGAGCTGAGATTCAGCCGCGCCTGTGAGCTTAGACTGCTGAGTCATGATGAAATGAGAAACAGATGTTTCCCAAAGAGTGGGTGGCAACCCCTGGGTGGGTCACAAGTTGTTTTTTTTTTTCTATTGGATTGTCTTGAATCAGGTTTCCTGGAAGTTTGCATTAATTTTTCCTGCTTTTCTTGCTTTTTTTTGTTAAGTAATTTATCAGATGTCACTTTGTCAACAATTAAATATTTGTGTTAAAGTTCCGTGATTTAGGAATATTGCCTAGAGATATTCCTATCTCCAGATAAAAAGTTGGGAAATACTGTATTGGTAAATCAAGGAATTAATGGTGCTTTCCTTGGGAACCGGCAGTAATAACAAAGAATCAGACTGTAAACGATGTTATTGCTGTTATTATTACTACTATTATTATATATTATATGAAGATCTACTTGTTTGATCCAGACTTTGATACCAAACAATGAAATAATAATTAGTTCTGGGACAGTCATAGTGACCACTTTCTGACCATCATGATTGGACCCATTGGAATATGTGTTATCTCTGCTCAAAAAGCACAGGAACAGTACAATTTTGACCCTTTTGGACGGGTTTTGATTTTTGGAACACACTCCATGGTCACCCGAGGTAATACATGGGGGGCTACCAGGACCCCCAGGGCACCAGGTTGACCATTACTGCCCTAGACAGATCCCCTCGTCATAGACTGTAGATATAGTTGTATATCTATGTGCTTCAACTATTGTTTGGTCTTTTTATGTTCTACACAGAGATGAAACAACTAAAAATGTTTCATAAATAAAAGATAACTTTCATATTTACATAAAGACCTGAAGGTTTTGGCAAAGAGCAACGTTTTGGTTGAAAGTTTGCAAGAAAAAAAAAAGTTGATGACTGTAGCAAAGTTCTCCAAATTATATTTTTGGAAGTGGTGGGAATAACTTGAATAACTTTGCAAACCCTCTGACAGTTGCTTCCATAGCATACAAAATTATCATCATGGCAGCGCCCAGGTACAAGGAACAGGAAGTTTCTCAACAACTGATGCAGGAACTTGAAATATTTAAATCAGTTTCTGGCAGGAAGAAGTTTCCATTTTGGTCTGGGTGAGAAATGTTTCTTAATTGTTGAACAGGATTGTTATGATCTTATGTTGGACATCAACTGCTCGTAGTTCAGACTGTGAGGTGGACTACCTTATGTCTCAAGACACAGATGATGAGAAGATGATTGCAGAAGCTGTTTAGATACCATCCCGCTTTCATCGTCGCATCTCTGTCAGAGCTGCACAACAGTCACACATTATACACACACTTCCATTTAAACACTGTGCCTGAGACTCAGATGAGTCCTTGGGAAGTTTGATGTGCCAGCTTTTAGCTCCAGGCTCAGAGGTGCGTGAGTGTTTTTATTTCATTTTTTTTTTTCTTCCAAGCGAAATAATGTGCTGTGAATATTCCGCGCAAATGACTTTTTTGTATATTTTGGAAATCACATTTTCTTGCCACAACTTTAGTAATGTCACGGAAGGATTATTTATGTGTGCCCGTGTGTGTGTGTGTGTGTGTGTGTGTGTGTGCGCAGCATGCAGAACAGACAAGCTGCAAGAAAGAAGTGACAAAACACAATGCCAAGACAGGAAGTAACAACGAAACAAAAGAAAAAGACCAAGACGGAGGAGCATAGTTACCAAGGTGATGAGAATAAAATGAGGTGACAGAAAGAAAAAGAGAAATGTTTAAAACATGAGCTGTGTCGAAAAGTGCAATAATAGAAGGAAAAATGAAGTGTATGGAGGACACAGCATGTGACAGGAAGAGAGAAACCTTAAGGAGTGCTGGCTGTGGCAGCAGAAACATCTCCCTGTGATTGCACTTCACTTTGCAAATAACATATAATATCAGATTTTTCAGTTTGTTCCAAGCAGCAGATGGATGGATTTTCCGCATAAGGACAATTTAGAAGCCGGAAAAAAAAACAAAAAAACACCCAAAAAATAAGATACAAAATTGTCAGCTATAAACAAATAAATTGATTGTCCAAACACTCTCAACTGTCACAGGCCGCCCATCGCACTGGAAGGAGATTAAAACAAAACAGATATTTGGCTTTTACAGGGGGATATGTTGCAGTGCTGTCATCCATCTGAATTGCCCCGAGATATGTCAACAAAATATTTCCTCAATATTACACATGCAAGTTTCCGGCAACTTTTCTGGCCTGCTGTGTCATCTGTTGTATCTCTGCAGAGAAACTTTCCAGAGTGAGTGAGTGAGTGAGTCTCCGCGGTTGATTGATGATTCATTCCACCATGACTAAAATACGATGACTGCAGCAGGTCCTGAGTCATTTTGTTTAAGGTGCTCTTCAGTTAAGCACGTCTACAAATGAGCAGATAGAAACCGTGATGATAACATCAGGGTTTTATTTCTTCTTCTCGGTACAGGAGGTTAAAATAAAAGATAGTTAGAGAGCTACGCCGTATTTCTTCTCCGCTCCTCCACTGCGCCTATCACCGTCTGATGTCTTCAGTTCATGTCACTGCAAGTCGCAGCAGCAGGACAGAAGCACAAATGCAAACACACACTTGCACATCTTTCCCTTCTTTCACCAGAGGATAACCCTGTGATGTTTTACCCTTGCGGAGTGCAGCATCTCTAAGCTCGTTTTTTTTTTTTTTTTTTCCCTGTCTATTGAAGTAAAGCGTTCCACTCTGGTAGATTACGGTCAGGGGCGATTAAGATCTTTGCCTCATTGAAGCAGGGAAAAGGGAAAAAAGGACATGCTCTCTTTGTAACTTTGGAGAAAAAAAAAAAAAAGACGGCGGAGATAAAACAGACGAGATCCTTCCTTCACTCCAGAGCCTGGGGCTGCTGAGTGGGCGTGGCCACCCCTGTGCACCAGCAGCATCATTGGCTTCGTCTCTTAAATGTCTCTGTCTTTCTCCTTGTCTGTCTCTCTTCCCACCGAATCTCCTTGTCTTATGTTCTCACCTTACACATAAAAAAACACACACATCCCCCGTGTTACTGTCCTTCACTGTGATCTTTCTCCGCTCACGACGTCTGAGCACAGTGGCAGCAGCTGCTCCATTTGATGAAGTTGGATTGGTGAATTTTCTGTTACTCAGAATGATCTCAGTCTGCTGCTGCTCCCATCGTGAGCAGTGAATGAGAAATATAAATGAAATTTGTCTCGTCCCCCAACAGATAAACGGATATCCACACGTGTCCATGCAAAAAAACAAAAGCGTTATCAAGTTAAAGTAGTGGGGAAAAAAACACAAAAGTTTATACTATGTGAAATATAATTTCACAATTTAGAAAAAAAAACAAGTGGCTGCCTTAACTTTTTTGGAGAATTATTGTTTTTTTTTTAATTACGCACATTTTTAAAAATATTTTAATTGCTTTAGCAAAGGCTTGAAACCCATAAAAAATGGATCACAACCCACTTCCCAGTTGGGAATCACTGCATTAGACTGTGTATTGTTCCTGGTAATTTCACTGTGTGTTGAGTTTTTACATCAGGGGTCTCAAACATGCGGCCCGTGGGCCATTTGCGGCCCATAGAAAGGTATTTTGCGGCCTCCACCTTGATGAAAGTTGAATTTATAATAATATTTTATAGATTTGTTCTCCACATTTTATGGTAAATCCTATAGTTCTCAAAACCCTGATCCACAGTCTCCTACTGGTTCAGTGTTGTATTACACACAATCTATGGGAAACTTTTTTTTATTATTTCTTTTGTATTGAACACTGAAAGCTGATATGGGCCTTGGGTGAAGTGAGAGTGTGTGTGGTAGCCCTCAACTTATTGGAGTTTGAGACCCCTGCTTTACATATTCATAGAACTCTCTGGGTCTTTAAAAAAAATTGTAAAAATCATTGGAGTTAAAGATAAAACCAGCTAAGACAACTCTTTTCATCACTTTCTCTAAAAATATCTTTGTCAACTTTTCCTTTTTTTTTTTAACCATCTGTACCTTATACTATTTCTTCTTTGCGTCACTTCAGGAAATTGTAGTTCTGTGTGAAATATGCACTCACATTTGTTCATCTCTTTCTTCCTCTGCAACTTCTGAAACCGCTTTGTTACAAATGCAAATGATAATGAGGACAATGTCAGCTTGCTTTGAGAAAAGAAGAGCAATTGCTTCCAAACACAAACTCTACTAAAATCACTGGCTTTCCTCTGGATTTAAGGGGGGAGAAAAAAAAAAGATCCTTGGCGCGATGGGAGAATAAATGACTTGTAAAGAAAATAGACACTTTTCCACATTGCTTCCTCTGCTCGTCTCAAGTGCAGACAATCCCTCCGCTGCTCCCTCTCAACCTCGAGTGGGGGTACGGCCATATGTGCTCCCCATTCTACCTCCCATTCCCACTTCTCACCAACAGCACACCCATATGCATGAAGCAAAAGTAAACCACAGGGATGATATGCACTCTGCTACAACAGGGCATTGCAGGGTGGGTGACCACAGCAGATGTCTCCCTCCCAGCCCCCTGTCTCCTTCCCTCCCCATAACCCTGCGGCAGTGTGTGGTGTCACCGCATGCCAGGGCAATCGTCTGGGCACGGTGACGCTCCACATCCACTTAAATCTATTCATACAGAAGTTGTCTGTAGAGATAAACCACCTCAGTGGAATCGGCGGGACGGGGTCAGAGTTGGCTGATAACAAGAAGCGGCAGCACAGGCGCAGGGGCAGACAATAAATCTTTTCCTGTGTGCCAGTAGACCCGTGAACCTGCAACTCACTGGATGCTTTGTTTTTTAAATGAGGCAAGTTGACCCCGATGCTGCATTAATGCACATTTTAAATGCAACGACATTTTAGTCAGTAAAAAAAAAAAAAAAAAAAAAAGCAAAACCATTGCTCCCGGCTATATAAAAGGGAGGGATGGAAAAGGCGAGCGAAGCAGGAGCGAGTCGACTGTGATGACCGTTCACCTTTTTACCCCAGCTGCAGAATTAATTTTTAGCATCTGAATAGTAAAGCTGATATTTGGCTGAAAGACACTGCCAGTGCAATGATTCCCAATAAAGAGCTATGAGCACTTCACATGGGAGGAGACATTTGCCATTTGCAGTGGGGTAAAAAAAAAAAAAAAAAAAAGAAAAAAAAAAGCAAAACCATCGCTCCCGGCTATATAAAAGGGAGAGATGGAAAAGGCGAGCGAAGCAGGAGCGAGTCGACTGTGATGACCGTTCACCTTTTTACCCCAGCTGCAGAATTAATTTTTAGCATCTGAATAGTAAAGCTGATATTTGGCTGAAAGACACTGCCAGTGCAATGATTCCCAATAAAGAGCTATGAGCACTTCACATGGGAGGAGACATTTGCCATTTGCAGTGGGAAGCCCATCATATCACCAGCTAAGGGCTCGGAGAGAAAGAGGGAAAAGAAGAAAAAAAAAAAGAAAAAAAAACCCGGCGGCTCTCGTAGGAAGCTGATAGAATGGCCTCAGCACATAAAAGCTCTGTCATACTAGAACGGGAAATACTATTCTCTGTTCTGAGATTATGGGTTGTTTACGCACCATTTGGAATTCAAATGGTATTTCACACTGACAAAATATCAAAGCTGTGGAGATAAAGGCAGCTGGTGTGAGAGTTGCCTCCGTGGCAGTGGTGTCGCTAATGTCCAGGAAAGGTCCAGCCTTCACTGGCAGATGGCTGCTCTACGGAAATGCCAGCATGAGTGCCCAGCACAGCGTCACCTACAGGCAAAATGCTTAATGCATTTCCCCCGGTGGGTTAGATCCTGAATAGGAACATATTGACGGGAATGAGATAAGCTGTCCATTTTTATAAGGGGAGATACTGACCTGGCTGGCTGATTTTGTTTTGTAGACATTAAATTGTCTGGGTAAAAAAATTTAAAATGTGAAGTGAGTGTAGAGTGGCAGCTGGTGGATTCAAACCTGCAACCCTCCAAACCCAAGTCCTGTTCCTGAACCACGTGGCCACCACGGCACCAAGACAAGACACCTAAGCACATTTGCTGTGGTCAGATTAGCTCTTATTTGCCGCACAAACCCCCATGTGGACAGGCCAAGGACGGCGGGACGGACAGACGCAGCTGGGCTCAAGAACTGAGGCATCTTGGCGGCAAACCGCCAGCCTTTGATCAGGCGTGTCATTCCCGTTACAAAGGTGACCCGCAAGATCAGACAGTGTTGTTGACAAGCCTGTGTCCACGGACGTGACAATGAGTGATGGTCAAGGTGGCCACTCAGACGCTGACCCTCTGAGGTAGAACCGGAACAAACTTTGGACTCCGTGTCCGTATCAGCTTCATAACGTTATACTTTCTTTTTCGCTTTTGTATCTTAGCAAAGCAGAGACTGTCCATCTGTCCCCCGCCCAAGACCTCCTTCCAGGCCATAATCTCTGCAGTTTGAGGGTTTATCACTAGGACAGACAATAACATAGTGTGAGACAGTCAGTCAGTCAGACGCAGGTGGGCCGCTGCAGACAAAGCAGAGCCGCGGTGCCAGCCACAGAAACGGTGCCCCCTGCAGTAGACCTCCAAACATCCCCAATTTGCATTGTGCCACAACGCCACCCACCTCCCACCTCCACCCCCCAGCCTCCCCGACCCTCTCACTGCTCAGTCTCTCTGCTTTTCAACTGACGACTTACTCTGCAGTTAATTAAGATTTTAATCCAGGGTGAGAGTGTCAGTGGAATACCACACCACAGGGACAAAGTCGACCTTATCAAGACCAGTCTATGAAAGGAAATGATTTGGATGTGTTCTGTGTAACATGACAATAGCTCTCCACCCTGAAGGAGTTCAGAGAAGTCATTAAGTTTGAGGATTGATCAAAAATCCACGACATCTGTGTCTCTGTCTCCGAGCTGAGGCACTGGGGTTTATTTCAGTCCAAATGTGAAAAAAAAAAAAACCCTGTGTTTATTTAGAAAGACAGAAAATATATAATGATAAGCCATGTTTGATGTTGTAAACATGAAGAAACAAATTATCCGTGATGGCGGAGAGGGACAATCAATGTCTGACTGGAGGAAACGGTGGGTGAAAATCAGACGGAATTAGTTAAATTTTTTTTCTCAAAAATGTTTGTAAACCTGGAATATTACAGACGTACGATTGGAGACGAAAATCAAGTTGGAACAGAGGCTGATTCACTCTTCAGGTTATTTCACTTAGTTCTGAATCAGATTAGGAGACGTTTCCATCAGTTCACCCAGGAGTGAGACCTCATGGGAAATGTAGTAGCCATAATAAAATGCGAGCTAACTTTCCCACTGCTCTGATATCAGATGAGGACGTGAGCTGATGGAACAGGACGGGTCCGTCCCATATTAGGAGGGTTCAACAACGTGGCGGAGCGTGTATGGTGGAATAAGTGGGACAACTCCCAGCAGGCCGAGCGAGCACCGGCCAATAAATGATAAAAGAGCAGAACAAGTCCCCGCGCTGAACTATTGAAGTTTACCATTGTGCATTCGCTCTCAATTCCCATTTGCTCTCCGCACATTTTTAACTCATACCATGTCCCCCCTCCTGGAGCGTCTGGAGACACTTAGACATTTCCAGATTAGTTTTATGACACTGACCTTTGTCATGGTAAAGATAAAAGAGATCAGACCAGACTGCAGGACATCTACCCGATTACTTTTGTTGGTATTAACTGCTTAATTTCCCTGTGGAAATAAAAAGGGATTTAGGTGCAGAATGTGAAATGAAATGTGTGCAGGAAGTGACTGACGCAGATAAAGGAAAAAAAATATGGAAAAACTGATGCATTAGTTTGTCTTTGGAGGCAGTGGAGGTGCAGCTGTACAGGCAGCTGTTCCACCGTTACTGTTAATCATCTGATTTCTCTGAGTGACACAGTCGATACTAAACTAAAGAGAGGAAAACTAAATACTGGGTTAGGTGTCGGGAATCGTCTTATACTTACACATATTTGGAAAAACTCAAAGTTTATGCCGATGATGTTGTTCGTCAGTTCACCTCTTTTCTTTGAAGCAAATTGCCTTATACATTTCCTACCAGTTTTTCACAATAGATAGAGAAGATATTCCTAATATTTCTTTCTTCTTTTCTTTTCGGCTTGTCCCTTCTTTCAGGGGTTTCCGCAGCATGTCCACAATTTCCATCTCCCCCTACCTCCATGTCCATGTCTCCATGTCCTCCCTCACTGCATCCATCAATCTCCTCTGTGTCTCCTACCTGGTAGCTCCATCTCTAGATTCATTCCTCTAACAATGTGTCCACTGTCCCTCCTCTGAACATGTCCAAACCATCTCAATCCTAACATTTATTCATGTCTTAAACAATACACAGTTCCTACATGTTTTTAACTGAGTAGAACTACAGTGTCAGCTTAGTGTTATGAGTGAGGACTTGGTCCATGTTGGACATAGTCACCACTTATCATCCATTAATATTTACCTTCCAAACCATCCACCCATCCATGAGACAACTTAAAGAACATTCCACATCATTTTATCTTCCTAATTTCTATGACCCCAACACGTGAATTTAATAATCCTGGCACAATTTGCTGATCTGAAAAATTCTCATCACATTTGCACAGACTGACAAACATAATCACATCAACCAGACTTGGAGGAGCAGATATAACATCACACCAACACTCGCTGATGTATTTTTTTTTTGTTTAAGTCTTCGGGAGTTTCATACCTTTACACTCAGTTTAACTGCCAAGTCAATCAACACCTATTAAAATTCACAACAACATAAACACCTGAGCTGCTGGAAGACCTGGTTCTCCTCACAGGAACGAGCTGCTGATGGATCTCCTGTGTTCACTATGGAGGAGAAAGGCTCCCTTTAATCAACCAGGGGGACACTTATGAGAAGGACCCAGAGGAGACGCACATGCATGGACAAACACAAGGAAGGTCATCAAGGCAGTGTGACTCAGGTACACTGAACTGAGGAGTGAACGGGCCTTGATATGATCATAGCTCATGCATGTGCAGATGCAGACCCTTCCATGTTTCCCTTGTTTACACACCAACACAGATTGGGATCTACTGCTTCTCCACATTTAAGAGCGAATAAATATTTGACGTTTCGTGATCCTTCTCGGACGGTGGTCTTAGATAAACACACGCGAACGCCCGGATGTGGGTGTGTGTGTGTGTGCGCACTGTCACTGTGCCTTACGCTCACATGGTGCGTTTGTGTTTAAGTGACTGCGTGGGTGTTTGTGGTGTGTGTTTGTGTGTGTTCAGTGCCAATCACTTTGGTTTGTGGACAGGCGTACACTGATTTAATCACTCCCCAGGCAGAGTGGGGGGAGTGGGTGGAGGCTGTGAGGCAGATAGGAACAGACAAACGCGACAAGGCGAGAGAAGGAGGGAGCAAGAGAGAGCAGCCGCAGGCCGGCTCCGTTGCACAGTAAACACAGGCACGTATACAGGGCATACTACACCCGTGCTCCACCCACACACAGGCTGGATAATTCATATGTATGCATGCATGAATCTCAACCTTTGCAGTTTACTTTGGAACATGGAGTGGAAGCACTGGTGAAAGCGTGCAGCCTGGTTGTCTCCGTGGACACTACGCGGATGTGACACATGCACATAACCTTGCCGTTGTAACTGCACGTGTGTGTGTGTGTGTGTGTTCTTGTCCAGCCTGGATGCATGTGCTGTATACATGTAGTACCAGTCAGAGGCCACTAATGGAGAACAGGGTAGTAATGGGTCTGGCAGTTGAGGTTGTTCTGTAATCTCATCAGGTTTAACTCAATACGGTAAAGGTCAGTCCGCCCCTCGTACAGTAGACGCCCTGTCCCTGCTCTGACCTGTTCAAAGACAGAAGGCCTGGCACCGCGGCCTCGCTGATGGAGGCTACATCCAGACGTAGTTAGTGAGGATAGGCAGCTCCTTATGCTGACACTCGACACAACTCAATTGAACACGACTGTTGTTGTTTACTTAAATGACAATTTCCAGTTTACATTTTAAGCACTATGGACCAAAAGAACAATTAATGTGAAAACGTAGTGTTCCTCTAAATCTGTGATGTTATTTTAGAGGCTCTTAACTCCCTGATTATGCAAAAAAATGTTTTGTTTTACTTATTCATTTCTGGAGTCTAATTGAAGAAAAATCAAATAATAAACATTATATTTCCCTTAGTTAAAATGACCTGTGGTTTAAGAGAACAAATCAGTGCAGAAAACTTTATTTTTGCATTGTTTTTTTTTTTTTTTTTTTTTAATTTATAATATTTTTTTTTTTCTTAGTTTCTAACATTGGATAAAGACATTTCAGTATTTACCACAATGTCGCTGCTACGTTATCTCTCTTATAAATCTTTATTTTTTTACATAACATAATGTTAACTATGATTTCTGAATGAAATAAAATGAGGCGTTCTACGACTGTACAATATTATCTGTTTTTATTTGTGACATAGTTAATTATTAGTTAATTTAATCGACAAATGTATTTGGGCAATTTGCAGTGTTGCGTTATTGATGAGGATTAGTTCCCAATCAGAGCCATGAATCCACTGATACTTATCATTCATTTACTTCATCTGATTTCTTGTTATCTGATCTCCATATCCCTTGCATGGGTGCTGGGGCAGCTTGCAGCACCCAAATCACATTGCACCAATCTGTGAGCCTCCCTGTGGGTGGTGAGCCCACAAGAAGTTATGTGGATTGGGACGATGCTATGCTCAGGGCACCTCAGTGGCAACCTGACAGCTGGTGGTTTAGAACCTGAAGCCATGCGGACCCAAGTCTGCTTCCTGAACCACCAGGCCACCACTGCTGCCCTGATACTAATTGACATGATAATTGATTTCTCATTTACAGCCAAAAAGTTTGGTGAATCACTAATTTATCATAAGAAATGTCATCAGCATTAATATTGTCAGCAGTAGCTCCTGGTTTTCATAGTTCTTGTAGTGATGTCAATAAAAATCACCTGCTTTTCCATCATTTTTTCTTATTCAAGTAACTGGACCAGAGTTAGTCAGACAGAATCAGAACATGTGATCAATCAGAAAACGCAGGTGACAAAAGCAATCGATTAGTGTATATATATATATATATATATATATATATATACTGTATATATCTACAGTCATGGAAAAACTATTAGACCACTCTTTTTTTTATTTCGTGTCCATTTAAAAGTCTGCTTCCACTTAATCTACATTAATGTGGATAAATATAATAACAACAAAAAAAGGCTGATAATTAAGTTTAATTTCAGAGCTGATTTCTGGCCATTTTGCATGGTTTTATTGACAGTGACAAAAATCACTTCCGTTCCTACGTCACTAGCAATAACATTGTACTGACAAATACCGTGCTTTTAGTCATTGCATGGTTTTGTGTTCATTGTTTCCCCCAGGTGATAAACCGTGAGTGGAACAAGGCATTAGGATGAACAAGGAATTGAAGAAAACAGCAGAGTGGTCTAATGCTGTCCGATTGACCAGACTCGCTTGAAGGCGCTACATTAGATGTGTATAAGAGACAGTCTCTACACATGGACCTCCACAGCTGTAAAACAACAGTTTCCTTCAAGTAATAACTGTAAAAATGTTTCATTTTTCTCAGGAGTCGTTTGACGTACTCTTGAGTTCCTGACATGTGAGACTTGTGAGATGTTGGGGGGGAAATCTGGGGGGGTACAGAGTGGGGACGACTTAAAGAATGACCTGGGAGTTTCCTGGTAAAAAGCTCCTAATCAGCCCTGGGGGATAACATCCTCTCTGGGCTCTCGCTGAGCTCGGAGCAGGCGCATGGCAAGTTTGCAGACTTTCTTCCCAGAGATCAATACCCAGAATCCTTTTTAAGTGACATGTTGCGAGGCAGACAAGGAATCCCACTTTTAAAATCCCAGGGAGCAGAAGAGAGTTTTTTCTTTTTTTTTTTTCCCTGTGAGTTTCTGGCGAAATTGTCTGACATATAGCAGGTGTGTGAACATCAGCATGCAGTTATACTTGTGTTGCCTCAGATTACATCAGCCTTATCTTCATTAGGAGAGTATGAATGGCACAATGTGTGTATGCGGTTGATGAATCATTATGAGAGGCAAATATTTTAACACGTATGCAAACACCTCGGTTAAATATTTAGAATGCTTTATATTATCGTCAGCCTCCTGTCACCTGCGGTCGTACGCCACCGTTACAGTAGTGCTTAAAGATAGCGGGGAACGATTTCTTCTCCTGCTCCAGCAGGTGGCTGTCACCTCCCTGTGATAAGTGGCTTTAGTATCTTGGCCTTTACTTGGTGTGACTGCTTAATAGTTAGTTTTGACAGTAGTTTGTTTTCACAGGACTGACAGCAGTTACTGAAATCGTTAAAAATGAGTAAGCAGTCGAACAAACATACAAATGTGTCAAAAAAAGACACCGAGCTCTATAAAGGAAAAGTTAATTCTGAAAATAAATCCGAAATTGCTTTCATTTTTAACACGTACACAGGTTGATGTTTAATAAACTTGTTTATCGGAATATATGCAAATAAAATGAGATTCTGATGATTTAAGACAAAAAAATAAAATACCAAGTGTATGTGGGTAAAGGTCTGAACTGCAGGTTCAAGCCTTTACCTTTTAACATCATTTTCCAGCAGCTCAATTCTAAAAAAAACATCACAAAGAAACAAACATTAAGATGTTAAACTGCAAAAATGAGTTGTTTTTGTTTCCTGACTGAGATATTTGCAATGCAAATGGCTCTGACCAATCATGACCCAACATTTCTGTGCGCTCAGTTTGCCGCCGTCGTGCATATTCGCGGTTAAAACATCCGTGCGTTAGATACTGAGGATATACAGTATTTTCAACCCGTGAGTCAAAAGAGCCTGATCCATCTACCAGCCCGGTGGAAAAAAAAAACTGTGAAAGAAAAGTCTTTGCCAATGTTATTTGATCTGGACCTGCTTGTTCCTCTACATAACTGTCTCTGCCATTCATCCTATCTGACATCTGGCACCGGCTGACTGGGCACAGCTCAGCCCAGCCTGACTCCATAGCTTCAGGGGAGGTCAGCGACTGGGGGCTGAGCTCTGGGGCCGACAGGGAGCTTGTTCTGCATACTGAGTAACCTGATTAGGCAGAAGAGCACAGAGGGGCTTCGACGGGAGTGGGCCGGTGGGGAGACAGGCATTACAGCTACCTGTCATCTCTGACCAGGTAACTGATGACAACTCACAGCCTTCGCTTCCCACTCTTTCGAGAAAAAAAATAGCATTTCGGCGGAAAATATTGAACTAATTTGGCAAAGTTTTGTTAAAACATGATGTAAAATCCTGTAAATCTTCGCAGCCAAACAGACCTGTAGTTGTTTCCGTCTGCGTGTGAGGCAGAAATGCACCAGGCATGAAAATAAAATAACAAGGACGTTAATGGACATGTTTGCATACCAATTGAAAGGACAGCATATTACACCCATGAGAGAGCCGTCTTCCGAAACACTGTCTACTTACTACTGTCCCTGTAGTAAGAGCAAACTGATAAAGATAATGAGCCCACAGAAAGGTTGGCTCACATCAAGCCCAGCACAGCTGACTGCCTTCAGCGATGCATCCACTGTTTGCCTCCACGGACACGTTGCCTCCATGACAGATAATTTGTGTTATACAGCTCTAATGCTTTCTCACTTGGCTGCTCCGTCCATTTGCACCACCCCTTCACCAAAAACCATTAGCATTAGCATCATATAGGCCAATATACAGTGCATTATGGTAACTGATAATTTAGACACAAAGGAATATGCCACTAATTGGAAAAAAAAACTGTTGCTTTATCACACATGGAAGTAAAATCATACATTACATGAACCAGTTGGTCTTAACATTGTTAACTTTGCCAGGTTTTTCTTCCAGTGGGTTAAAAGAAATACACGGTTGAACTGAAACTGTAATAATAGGCTTTAAAAACAGTTTCAGCTCCATTTTTCACGTAGGAAAAATATTAACTTGATATAAAAAAATTAATTATTTATTAATATTGCATATATCTATGTCTGTGGTGTTTATTCATTTATTCATCTTCATCTGCTTGTCCGTTGCCGGGTCACAGGGGCAGCTGGCACCACCCAATGCACATTGCCCCATACTGTGACCCTTCCTGTGGGTGGGTGGGTGGATGGTGGGAGTGGGGTGGGGGCGGTCAGTGTTCCCACCCACAGGACAGTTCAGTGCTGGACATTCACATCTTCTTTCACTGCTCATTTATGTACATTTTTTTATTTTTTTTTTTACATTGTTGCCAGCACATTACATTGGACTGCATAAATTTGTAGAATATCTCTTAATAACTTAATTGTTATCTGTGTACTCTGGTTGCCAAGCAACGGCATTTTGTTGTCAGACCCCCTCTTGTGTTACTGTGCGATGACAATAACGGTAGACTAAGTTTAAGAAGGGCTCTGAGCATAACATTGCTTATTGTGTAAAGGTTGCAAAGCAAAAAATCTGTTTTGTTTTAGTTAGTTAAAATGGGAGAAATGGGGATTGTATGGATGGATGTGTGGTCATGTCAGCCATGAAGGATGATTTAGAGACACTAGGAATAGGTAGAAGACAGGAGACAGAGGTGGAGGTGCAGGAGTTAAAGATGCTTAGGAGAGACAAGGATGGACAGGATCAGGAATGAGGTGATTAGAGGGACAACACAGACAGGAAGGTTTGGAAAAAAAAGTTAGAGAAGACAGATTGAGATGGTTTGGACATGTTCAGGGGAGGGACAGTGGATACATTGGTAGAAGAATGATCCTAGAGATGGAGCTACCAGGTAGGAGACAAAGAGGAGATTGATGGATGCTGTGAGGGAGGACATGGAGGTAGTTGGAGTTAGAGTAGAAGATACAGAGGACAGGGGGAGATGGAAATCGCAGTGTCAACGGCTGAAATAAAGGACAAGCTAAAAAGGAGAAGTTGATAGTGAATATACATCTATGGTACTAGTGAATCAACCCAAGACTGCTGTTGTACTATGGATGAAACCTGTATATCTGGTAAATGCTATTTTTTCCCCCATCAATCGTTCCTTGATGTCAGTTCCTTGTCAGAACAACCTGCTGAGAACATGCAGCTGCCACCAGGAGTGAGAAGACATACTTTTTTTTTTTTTTTTCTCACCACCCTCACCTAAAAAGAAGAACTCAGAACTATCAAAGGCGAGATGAGGTGAAAAAAACGGAAAAGATCAAGCGTGGTGGAGAGGTCAGCCATCCGCTGAGACGATAATGAAAGAATAATAATAATGCAGCACAGGATGAAATTACTGAGCTTTACCCACAATATCCTCTCTCATTAGCAGCAGCACTAATGTTGCCATTTATGCTTGTGTTCTACACCAGCTCCCTCTAATTAGGCATGGGCTTCTAAAAATAAACAGCAAACTAAACAGTGGCGTGAAAGTACATGCAAATCTGTTGATGTACAGGAATAATGGCGGCGCAGTGGAGGAGAGGTGGGGCGAGGATTAGTGGAGCACTGCACACTAAAGTAATTGAGTTGGGTAGTGTTGACACCGAGGCACAGTTGGAGTGCCCATGTTGTGGAACGTGCTGCGTGTGCTACAAACCTCAGCCGTCGTGGCTGCTGCAGTAGTAAAGACCATTGTTCGGCGTAAGGAGGACGTGGAGACACCGGGTCCCTCGCACGTCTCACATCACTCCCATCCAAAACAGCGTGTTTCACACGGGCCTCAGAATACAAACCAGGGCGAGACGGCCGTATCTTTTATGTACTTTGATGACCGTGTTGGTCGTTTCATCACAGGGAGGTATTACAGCCGGTCCGGTTCTGTCACAGCCCATTTTGTGAAATTCCTCAGTACCCTCAGGTCTCTTACAAACACAATGAAAATTTACAGGCACATCACTAAGAGGAGCAGGGAACCTTCCTGTACTGTGTGTGTGTGAGAGAACAGTGGTAACTGCTGAGCCACCAATTGTCCCCTGATTTTACCGTAGTAGACTTTAAACCAGGCATGGGCAAACTAAGGCCCGGGGGCCAGATGTGGCCCGTTGAGTTTCTTAATGCGGCCCGCCAACCTTGTCCAAATTAGACATTTTATTGATACAATCATTATACTTCTGCCTTTTCCCTGCAATAATGCATTTGCGCAATAGATGGCGCTCACCTTCTTCTCCTTTCAGCTTATCCATCCGTTATATAGGGTACTCCAAATGGACAATTTTAGGTTTCACACATGACTTTTACATACCGTTTATCTTAGTTTCTGCTCTGGACTCGGCCCCCGTGTCTAATTTCAGGGGCCAACTGTGGCCGTCGAGTTACAAAGTTTGCCCGTGCCTGCTTTAAACCCTCATTGAATAAATAAAACTTTAATTCTGCAGCTTGCAAAAAAGAAAAAGAAGCATAATATGTTGACGGAATAATGATATAGTGGCGATAAAGTAAGAGATACAGTTGGATTAGAGCAATTTTCCCAGAAAAGTGTCTGTTTGACCAGGACAGGGGCCAGAGGAGGTCTTGATAATTCCGTTCTTAGCCTTGTCTCTCCAGCTTTACGACTTAAAGCAATACCTTGATCTCCCGGCTTTGACGTGGATCATTTTTCTCCTGGCATGTATAATGATGTTTTTCACCTTCACTGAAAGTACTGTTGTTGTTTTCTCAGACTGACATTGCTGGGAGACAGTGTTGGGAGCATTTGATCTGTGTTTGCAGTTTTAAGCAGCCTAGTTCTGGTTCAACGTGCGTCCCACTGTCGCTGATCCAAAATACGTTGAATAGAGTTTCAACGTATTTTGTTTAAATTTTCACATTAACACTGTAACTCTCACATTTATTTACTTATGTTCCTGTCTCTTATACACATCTATATTATATAATGTAAAAAAAATCCTGGCATGTATAATGATGTTTTTCACCTTCACTGAAAGTACTGTTGTTGTTTTCTCAGACTGACATTGCTGGGAGACAGTGTTGGGAGCATTTGATCTGTGTTTGCAGTTTTAAGCAGCCTAGTTCTGGTTCAACGTGCGTCCCACTGTCGCTGATCCAAAATACGTTGAATAGAGTGAGTCTGCCCACTGGTCACTTTGGTGATGGGTCAAATGCATTGGTCACATTTTCGTTATGTGCAGTTGGGTGCATCACAATGACAAGAAGTTTGCTTTCCTTCCTCCCTGCATTACCAGTATATATTTTTTTTTTTCTGAAATATTATGTTAATCTTCTCCGCTTGCTTGCTAACAGCAAAATAACCTTGTTTGTCTCATAGGCTGAGAGTAAGACTTGAAATACTATTAGTTTCCCCTCTGCTTCAACCCCTTAAAACTTTCACATTAACACTGTAACTCTCACATTTATTTACTTATGTTCCTTCACACATGTCAAGTCTCTTTCTAATTATTACTATTGTTATTATAGAACTAAAAAATCAAGATAAAATGTAAAACTGATGCTTGAAATGTTTTTGATTTCAAGGTTCGATCCAAATATCTCACCTTTATTGTCATTGGATGAGGAGTTTACATGTTTTAGGTGGGAAAACAAGTTGCTTGACTTATAAAAGTAAAGTTTGTAAAGAAAGCCCGGAAACACACAGGTCTCAGTGGAATTAAAAGATAAAGATAACTCTGTCTACTTCTGTCTCCGGCACTTTCAAAGGAACATTTCTGTGGAAAAAAAAAAGTTCTGATCTGGTCTATTTTCCACCTTATCTGTTGCGTATCATAAAGCCGTCAACATTCCATCCAATTCTCATATATATGAGACGTTACTTGAAAGCAACTGAGTTGGAACTTGTTTTCTGGGCAATGTCACTGGAGGACACCAGATCTTCGTTATGGTAATTACGGCTCCGTGAAATTATGTAGATAAACAAATGAATGAGCGGAAGTTTCAGCGAGCAGTGCTCATGGGAAAACATTGTGTTTTCTAGTTACTAATCTTGGTTAGTTATCTTGGATGAATAAAGCAACTTGATAAGAGTTAAAACAAATGCTTAAGAAGCTTAAAAAAAAAATCCATTTACTAAAGATTGCAGTGGATTCTCTCGCACGGATTTGTGTGAAAAAAAAAATCAATATTCAGTTTTACTACCTTGATATTACTAAGTTGTTATAGTACATGTAAGGGTTAATTCTTTTTATTTTGTGGTTCTATAAATTTCCGTGGCTACCCTGCGCTCCCTCCCCTCTCTGGCACCCCTTCTGGCTATGCTTATTTCTCCGGACCAAATTGTTAGCACCTTTGTGATGTATTTAATGCAAAGGTGTGGTAACTAATTCATGCCTTGACAGTCCATTTGGAATTGCTTCAAGCCCAAGTCTGCTCATTTCTCACACCATCACATATTTATTTCCTCCCCCCTTTTTTTTTTTTTTTTTTTTTCTCTCTCACCCTGTTTCCCTCCCTTTTCTTTCCCTCTTTCATCCCGTCTTTCCTTCTCCATCCTCCTTTGCCTTGTACAACCCCACTACCATAGGACTCCATTCTTTTTATAGAGCAGTTGGGAGTTGGATGTAGGCGGTGGTATGGCCGTGCTGCTTCACCCAGCTCAGACTGGATCTCAGATCAATATCCTGTCCCTCGTCGGCTGCCCAGATCAGGAGAGACAGACCGATTCTATAAACTAATCCTTGTCCACACCTGCCGGCTCTCCTGAAAATTATGCTAATCCTGGTTTCCATGTATCTGTTTTTTTTTTTTTTCAAATATTGATCCTGGATTGTCAGGAAGAGTCTCTGAGTTCACGCGCTGTAAAATTATTATTACAAACAATTGGATTGTGCTCCTTCGGTTCTTTACTTTTTTTTTTTTTTTTTTTACTACAGTACATTATTTTGCTGAAATTGATTGTCCTATAATAGGAGTATTCATTCTCAAAGGTCATGATGACTTAATACTGTCAGAGTGAAACTGACTGGGATTTAAATGGCAGTGTATTAGGAGACTAGCATTTAGGAGCAAAAAAAAAAATGTCAAACTCACTATATCATTTTATATGACCAGAATGAGTTGGAGTCATTAGCAGCAAAATCAAACACAGCACCTAGAAGTAGGTTGTATCATTACATCGGATATTAAAATTCATTTATTCCTATTAAATTAAACATTCTGCTTTGGTGTTATGTTCTGTGGAGCATTTAAAGAAATACGCGCAATCAATTGGAAACACAACCTCTGGAGGCATTCATTTAGACTTCACTAGTTGCAAAGATCACACTGCACCATACTGTGAGCCTTCCTGGGGGGGGGGTGAGACGCGGGGCTTATATGGGTTGGGACGGTGCTTTGCTCATAGCACCTTAGTGGCAACCAGGCAGCCGGTGGATTTGCACTTGCAAACCCAAGTCTACTTCCTGAACCACTAGGCCACCACTGCTGCTCAAAACCCCCTAATATGGAACTTATTGAAGATAATCAGATTTATTTCAGTGGGCTCACCACCTACGGGAAGACTCACAGTGCAGGAGGTGCTGTGTGATTTGGGTGGCAGCCATGGAGACTGCTGTCCCTGCGACCCGGCAACGGATAAGAGGATGAAGATAGATAGATAGATAGATAGATAGAACTTCCCTCGGGAGTATCCTCTGGGAAATTATGCATTATATTTCTAGGGAAAATGACATCTACCTATCTACCTACCTACATACCTACCTATCTATCTATCTATCTATCTATCTATCTACCTATCTACCTACCTACCTACCTACCTACCTACCTACCTACCTACCTATCTATCTATCTATCTATCTATCTATTTATCTATCTATTCTTGCTTTAAAGTGATAATGTGATGTTAGTGAAACCACACACCTTTACAGACTATTTACTTAGTAATTAGTTGTGTCACTGTTAAAACAAAACACTTGTTACTAAATTACTGAAAATAATTTACATAACAACACAACCAATGGTCACA